>CANXYI011696813.1:0-13284 GCA_948208565.1 Hura crepitans
TGAAGGTTCCCATTCTAACACTACCTTGACCTTGCTAAGGTCTACTTTAATGCCTTTTGCTATGTGTCCCAAAAAAGCTACTTCAGTCAGCTAGAACTCACACTTACTCAGCTTGGCATACAACTATGTGACACCTCCTACTAGATGCCCTAAGAAACCCAATAAGCGGTGCACTTCCCACTAGGTCACCCATCCTGAAATTGTCCTTTTAGTTCATTCATTTAACTTTTACCAATTTCTTATTATTTGATTCAGTCTAACTCCAAACTAATTCTATCTTTTTCTTAGCTCAGCTTAAGGTCATGTCAACGTATTTATGCCAAAAATACTCAGTTATAGCTATTCAGATTTTTCCCTAAAATTCGGTAGCAGAACGGCTGTCTGGGTCACTACCCAAATTTTCAAGCTTGTAAAAAAACTCCAATAAAATCATATTTCATCTCTTGAACCCATCTGGTCCCCTAAATAATCAACCTAACATCACCTGTCTATCAGTTCATCAATACAGGCCTTAGGCTATAATTAGACAACCTAAAATCTAGAGCCTTAGGCTCACATGCCATAACCATTAAGTAAATAAAACCACACATTTACACTATTTGATAGTTTACTTATTACAAAGCACATTCCATGTTGTATATATATATATATATATATTACATGACCTTTTACATGGTACCCATACCTAACATATGTACACGAGAGCAAAACTATACACTATCTACACTATAACCTTCTAACCTTGTCCTTTAAACTTAGCTACATGCATTACGAGGTTGTCTACTAATTTTGATTACTTGTGCACCAAAATCAGTACACTAAGTATATAATATACTTAGTGGTGAATTCAAGCATTTAAATCATTTCACAGTTGTTATCATGCATATATGTAGTAATAACGCCAATTTATTTAGGTTATTATGCCAATAATTAAACATATTTGTCAAAATAACCAAAATACCCTTGTTCACATTTAATGATTATTCCTTTAGATAATTAGTAAAAATTATATGTCTTGTTAATATTCTCCATTATTAGTGATAATATTCATAAAATTAGATAATAAGATCAATAAATGCCATACATGTAAAAATTACCAAAATGCCTTCGATCATGTACACTGATTAACCATTTAGGTAACTATCCTAATTTATGTACTTTATTATCTATACCATTGTCATTAATTTATCTGCTGCTTATCTTATTAAATTAATAGGACCGACTAAATAGATGACACTTAAATACATTAGACCTAGAGGGAACTAAAATAGTGTAGTGATCCATATTTTGGACCCCGATTGCTGCACCGGCCTGATAAACAACATAGGGATTAGTCTATAGACCTCCTAAATCACATCTACAAATTAATTACACAATTTGGTTTGCCCAGTAGATTGGTTTGTCCAACAAACTAGTGCAGTGGTCCTCCGGGACCTATGCCGCTACACTAGCACAATTTAATAAATAGCACTAAATGTGCAAGTTATAAAATGATCTGTCCAAAAGACTAGTACAGTGGCCCCAAAATGGACATCGATCACTGTACCAGCCCTGCCTAAAAATTAGATAGTGTAGTAGTTGCTAAAACCCTAAGTTGACCAATCAACCTATTTAGTGGGTGTCTAACTAATAGACCATTTAACCTCAATTTATGTTTACTTCTTTACTATTTAACATATTATAATATTCTTAAGTTATAAATAGATAGATATTATTTTTATTGTAAAATCAAATTCTAGCCCGATATGGTATAACCATAATTAGACAATACTGGGTAAATTTTTTATTACATTTTTAGGTCCTGTGTTGACCAATATTTAAGTCATATTATCCTTAGTTTTATTGCTCATTTAATTTCCATTTAGTTGCCATTTACTATCCAGGTTTATTTTTTTGTTCAGCAAATGGTCAATTTTGGATAGTTATAGGTCATTCTTTTACTTTGTGACAGTCATTTCTAGGTCTATCTTTTAGCCTTTTTCAGTGAAATTTTCACCAATAAATTCATAATGTTCATAGGCCTAAAGCCAAACATCCATTAACCATTCATAAGGTTAAATCATAAACTTTCAAGCAATGCCATATAATCACAATATCATAGCCATTTTAGGCACACTTTAGGTACATTTCAAATTCACATTCCATATTCAAGTACAGATCACATTCTAGGCCTTTTTCTAAGTCTATGTTTCAAGTATTTTTTACACTCATCAAAGTCCAATTTGAACATTCATTTATGCCATGCAAATTCTCAAATTAAGCCAAGCAAACTAAGCCATTTCATGTTAATTATCCTAGATTTTAGGACACATTCATTTCACACAATTTACTAAAGTTTACATGACATTTTCATTACCATTGCTTTCGGGTATAATGATGTATAGGCCTTGATCATGGATTTTCTTATGGTCAATCACACATCCATGCTTTCATGCATAGTATAGATACTCCCATGCACACACATTCTCATTTCCATGCCATTTAAAGTAGAATGTACACATTATATGTATCAATCGCTAATGGAAAATATGCTAGGCATGCTTTAAACAACCTAACCACAAAATCATTCGTTCAAAATCAATACCTTAGCCATACATTAGCACTTAAAATCACTTTAACTATCACACACACATATATGTATAACCCCAAACCTCTCAGCTACTAATAATCTAACATCATCACAAGTTCATTTCCATCAAGGCTAATTAAATTAGCACTCAATTAGGACATATACTATAACACTTCAATTTAGCTACCTATCCAAACCCATTCATATCCATAATCCATTCTTAAGCCAAAAAGGAAAGCTATGAAATTTAAGTGCATGAAGTGAACATAAGAATTCACTTACCTTAATCACAAGAAAATGAAAATTGCCAACCAATTTAAGCCTTCATAAGATAAAATTCTAGCCCTCTTCATGGAAGTTAACCCCTTTTCTTTCTAGCTAATTTTCACTGTAATTCCCTTAAAAAGCCATACAGACACTTCATTAGGATTCAAGCATTCATAGGCACTCAATTCCCTTTAAAATTCCTTAAGGAAACTTAAGAAAATCCATGGAACTCACCTTAGATTGCTTGCTAGAATTACCTCTAACCATGCTCCCTTTGGTGATTTTTAATTAATTCTTGAGGATTTCTTTTTCACCAATTCTTCTTCCCTTAAGTCCCTAACATATAAAGATGAATTTAGGTGTATTTAGTTTTCTGAAACAGGCTGAAGGAGATGATGGAAATGGAGTTTTTCCTTTAACATGGTGTCGATTCTAGCAGAAGAAGAAAGGAAAATTTTCTTCTTTTGTAAGTGGATTTTAACACTTGGCATGGGGTGTTTGACACATGTATAGGTCTTAGGCTAGCTAGATTGGCCACTAATGGGTCCTATGACCTCTTAAACCACTCGAAACTTCTCAATTTTAGTAAAAAATTCAAAAAATTTTTAAAAAACATAAAGGTCTTAAAAAATTATGCCGTTTATTTTAAAATTCCTAATTTAATCCCATTTACATGCTCATAAATTTTTGCAACCAAATTCTATTGATAGGGCAATTTTCAAATTGCCTCGATCTACATGCCAACCTTAAAAATTATGAGATTTTGCAAACGAACTCAAAATTCAAAAATTCTTTCACTAATGGACTCAGTGGAATTTTTGAGCTTCAAGGTACAATATTTTTGGGTCCGTTCAAGCACATCCTGAGTCATTCATAGCTCGACTTAGTTTAACCCCATAGATCACTAATTTATAACTCAAAATGAATTATTGGTTCTGCTAAATTTTTAAATTTTGCCTTTCTCACCAATTTAAAGCCCCTCAAAGTTTCATAACTAGTATCACTGTCTCAGTTCTCATACAAGTGACTTGGCACCCTGAGCACACTTTTTGGACCTAGTGGCACTATCCATGAAGCCTCGATGCACAAGCATTATAGTTCTTCCCCTCTTAAGAAAATTTTGTCCTTAAAATTACCTAAACTAAAAAAGGTGTGGATGTTATGCCCTTATCTATTCCTCAAGCTCTCATGTAGCCTCTTTAGTGTTATGATGTCTCCATAACAATTTAACAAGTGGTATGGACTTGTTCCTCAGTTGTTTCACTTCATGATAAAAAAACTGCACTGGCTCCTCTTCATAGCTTAAATCAGGTTGTACTTCAATGTTTGTCATCAAAATCACATGTGAAGGATATGATCTATACCTCTTGAGCATTGAAACATGGAAAATATCGTGAATCTATTATAGGTTAGGTGTCAATGCTAGCTTGTAAGCTAATGGTCCAACTCTTTCTATAATTTTATAGGGTTCAATAAAAGTGGGACTCAACTTCCCCTTTTTCCCAAATCTTATCACCTTTTTCCATAAAGATACCTTTAAGAACACTTTCTCACCTATTGCATATTCGATATCCCTTATTTTTAGGTCAACATATGATTTTTATCTATCAACTATAGCTTTCAATCTCTCTCTAATCACTTTTACTTTTTCCTCTGCACCTTTAATTAGATCAACACTAGAAATTTTACCTTCTCCAACTTGATTCCAACACAGAGGAGTTCTAGATCATCTACCATATAAAGCTTTATAAGGTGCCATTCTTAAACCAGACTAATAAACTATTATTGTAAGCAAACTTTGCCAAAGATAGGTACTGATCCCAGCTACCTTTAAACTCAATTGCATAACCCTATAGTATATCCTCAGTACCTATATCACCCTTTTTGGCTATCCATCAGTTTGAGGATGAAAAGTAATATTATAGGCAAGTCTAGTGCCTAATGCTTCCTACAACTTCTTCCAAAATCTGAAAGTAAAATGAGGATCCTTGTTAGAAATAATAGTCACTGGCACACCATGAAGTCTGACTATTTCATCCATATATAGTCTAGCTAGCTTTTCCAAAGAATAATCCATTCTGATCGAAACAAAGTGAGCTATCTTTATCAATCTGTCAACAATCACCCATATAGCATCACATTTCCCTCTGGTCATAGGTAAAGCTATCACAAAGTCCACTGTCACTTTCTCCTACTTCCATTCTAGTATTTCTATAGGATATAGCAACCTAAAAGGAACCTAGTGTTCAGCTTTCACTTGTTGACAAGTCAGACACCTTGCCACATATTCTGCTACATCTTTTTTCATACCTAGCCACCAATAATGAGACTTCAAGTCTAAATACATTTTTATGCTCCTAGGATGAATAGAATAAGGAGCTTTATGTGCCTTCTTTAGTATTTGTAACCTCAGGTCATCTGTATTAGGTATGCACAACCTGTTCTGGTAATACAGACTTCTATTTTCTATCAATTCAAACCCTGTGGCTTTCCCCTTTTTAACTTTAATTACCATATGAACCAACTGCTCATCTTTCATCTGTCTCTTTAATCTACTGTTGAAAATCAAATTTCACTTGTAACTTAGCCAAAATGGCATTCTTTAAAGTATACTATAGTCTGGCATTCTCTAAAGTATACTGTAGTCTGGCATTCATGGCTTTTAGAGTTACCATGAATTTTTTGCTCAAAGCATCTGCCAACACATTTGCTTTCCCCGAGTGATAATCAATCTGAAAATCATAGTCTTTTATCAATTCAACCACCTTCTCTATCACAAATTTAATTCCTTCTCAGTAAGGAGGTATTTCAGACTTTTATGATTTATATAAATATAACATTTTTCACCATACAGATAGTGCCTCTATATTTTGAAAGTAAATACAATAGCAGCTAGTTCTAAGTCATGAGTAGGATAGTTCCTCTCCTGTGGCTTTAACTATCTTGAAGCATAAGCTACTACTTTTCCATCCTGCATCAACACACATCCTAAACCATTCAGTGAAGCATCACTATACACTGTGAAATCCTTACCCTTTTTAGGTTGAATCAAAATAAGAGCTTCTATTAATATCTTCTTCAATCTCTCAAAACTTTCTTGACATTTATCATCCCATTCAAATTTCACATTCTTTCTAATTAATCTAGTTAAAGGAGTAGCAAAGATGGAAAATCCTTTCATAAATCTTTTATAATACCCTGCTAATCCTAGAAAACTTCTTATTTTTATCATATTCCTTGGTTGTTCCCATTCTAGCACTGCTTTCACTTTATTAGGTCAACTCTAATCCCTTCTGTTGAAACTATGTTCCTTAGAAATGCAACTTCACTCAGCAAAAACTCATATTTACTAAGCTTGGCATACAACTGTTTCTCTCTCAGAGTCTATAGCATAACCTTGAGATGCTATTCATGTTATTCTTTATTCCTAGAATATAATAGAGGTTGAAAAACCCTATTCATCAGGTTTATAAAGGCTACTGGGGCATTAGTAAGCCTAAATGGCATCATTAAGAATTCATAATGCCCATACCAGGTCCTGAAAGTAGTTCTAGGTATGTCACCCTCTTTGATCCTCAACTGGTGATACCCTAATCTTTGATCAATTTTTGAGAACACACCTACACCACTCAACTAATCAAAAAGATCATCAATTCTGGGTAATGGATATTTATTTTTCAGTCACACTATTGAACTACCTATAATTAATACATAGTTAGAGCAACCTATCTTTCTTTTTTACAAACAACATAGGTGCTCCCCAAAGAGATACACTGGGTCTAATAAAACCTTTGTCCAATAAGTCTTGCAACTATACTTTTAGTTCTTTCAATTTAGTAGGTGCCATTCGATAAGGAGCAATGGATATTCGAGCTATACCAAGATATACCTCAAATTCAGAGTCAAGTTCTCTTTGAGGTAGTCAGCCTAACAACTCATCAAGAAATACATTAAGAAATTTAGAAACAATTGGAATATGTTCAAGATTGGAGATGGATGTATTAGTATCAATGGCATAACCTAGGTAGGCTTTACACCCCTTTTGAAGAAGTTTCTGTGCTATAACAGAGGAGTTAAGATTATTCAGAAGACTTCTCTCACTATCCACTATCACTATCTATCCCTTTGTATTCTGAAGGGTCAGTTTCTTATGTCTATAGTCAATTATGGCTTGATGCTTAGCCAGCCAATCTATTCCTAGTATCACATCAAACTTATGGCATGGTAGATTAATCACATCAGTAGAATTGATGTTTATGAATCACTAGAGGACACTGCTTATATACCTTATTCATAGTCACACTCTGTCCTATAGGATTACTAACTCTGATATCTATATCAACATGTTTAGGTTCTGACCCCTTATTCTATGCTTGTGCAGTACATACATATGAATGAGTAGAACTAAGGTTTATTAAAGCCAAAACTGGAACATTAAATAAATAAAAAGTACTAGTTATGAAGTTTGCTATTATAGCCTTTTCTCTAGCTCTCACTATATATTGTCTAGCCAGAGCATGAGCCTTAGATCTTATACACTAACTAGCACTAGATTACTCTCCTCTATTATGCCTGTGACCCCTACTTTGAGGTGCAACTATAGGTGCCTAAGTCTGAGCACCCTCTAGCTGCCTCTGAGGACACTTTCTTCTATAAGAGTCTCTAAAAAATATTTACAAGTTGGGGGTCTATTCTTGCCACTTGCTATGCTAAGAGCACTATTAGCGCAAGAAGGTAATTAAGATCTACCAGTAGTGGCTTGTCTAGATCTCTGGGACTATGCTTGTCTCTTCCCCTAATAACCTGATCGAGACTAGGGTCTAGGCTGAGACTATGACTATAACAGTCCCTTTCTTCTTTTCTTATTATCCCGTGACACTGCACTGGACTATCCCATAGTGAATTACCTCTTTTTCTAGAAGAAATCCCTCTTCTCTTGCATCATTTCTTTCATGTCATATATAGCTGCCACCAATATTGCAAAATCTTTTTCTCTGGGGTTTGCTATCTGCATTCTTAACTTTACATTCAGCACTGTTAAAAATCTCTTACATTTTTCTTCTTTAATGGGAATGAACTCTTCAACATACTTCAGCAGCTTGGTAAAATCTTTCTCATACTTTGACATTGTCGTTCTTCCCTGCTTCAAATCAAGAAATTCATGTCTCCTCTTATCCTTATACGATTTAGGCTTGTATTTCTTCTTGAACTCTTTAAGGAAAAATTCCTATGTCAGATCTGTAGGTGTTTTTCTTCTTTTGACAGTATTCCACTAACTATAGGCTTCTTCCTAAAAAAAGATAAATGTGACACTTCTATTGGATTCTTAAAGAAACCTAATAAGTGGTGCACTTCTTGCTAAGTCACCCATCCTAAAATTGCTCTCACAGTTCATTCGTTTAACTTTTACCAATTTTCCATTATTTGATTTAGCTTAACTCCAATTTTGGTTCTGTCTTTTCATAAGCTCAACTTAAGGTCACACTAGTCTATCTATACCACAAATAGCCATTTATAGAGTTCTCAAAATTTTCTTAAATCCGATAGCATAACGATTGTCCAGTCACTATCTAAAAATTTTTAACCTATAAAACACTTTATAAATATATTCCACCTCTCTTAGACCCATTTGGTACCCCAAATAATCAACCTAGCATAATCACTTTATTAGTTCATCAACACAGGCCTTAGGCCATAATTAAACAATCAAAGATCTAGAGCTTTAGGGACATATATCATAGTCATTCAGTAAACAAAGTCACACATTCATATAGTCTGATAATTACTTAATACAAAACATAGTCCACTTTATATACATAACCTTTTACATGGTCCCTATTCCCTACCTATGTATATAAGTGCAAAATTATACACTAATCATAGAGCAACCTTACCAAACTATCTTCTGAATCTTGACTGCACACACTCTGAGGCTGTTTGTAGGTTCTAATTACCTGTACACCAAAACTAGTGTGCTGAGTATATAATACTTAGTGGTAAAATTAGGTATTTAAGTCATGTCATATAGGTTATCATGCATCTATATAGTGATAATATCTATTTATTCATTTAGGTTATCATGCCAAAAATTAAAATAAATTTATCAAAATGACTACACTACCTTTGTGTACCTTTATTAATTATTCATTTAGATAATATCTTAAAATTCCATGTCATATTAATATTTGCCATTATCAGTGATAATATTAATTACTTCAAGTTATTAGACCAATGATTACTTATTTCTATCAAATGACCAAAATACCCTTACTGGTATACATAACAATTAATCATCTATTAATCTATTAGAATTAAGTAATTTATTGGTTTAGGCCATTCCCAATAATAGCATTCAATTCATTTAATTATCAGGTTAATACATGTTATACATGCAAAAATTACATGAATACCCATTTCCATGTATACTGGTTATTTATTCAGTTAATTATGTCAAAATCTAGGAAGTTCAATACTATCTGCCATTATAAGTGTTATATGTTATTTATTTCATTAAATTAATAGGCCCGACTAGATAGATGACACTTCAATACACTAGACTTAGAGGGAAACTAAAAATAGTGTAGTGATCCATATTTTAGACCCCGACCGCTGCACCGACTTAAAGAAGTCATAGCACCGAAGGTGCAGATAACATGATATGGTCTGTCTAATAGACTAGTACAGTGGCCCTTTAGGACCTTGGCTACTGTATCAGCCCTATTTGAAGATCAGTTATGTCATGATTAGGTTTGCCTAGCAAACTAGTCTATTTAACAGACTAGTGCAGTGGCCCTTCAGGACCTACACCACTGCATCGGGAAAATAAGGTGGATGGAATCAAGTGTGCAAAGGCATATGATTGTCTATCTAAAAAACTAGTATAGTGGCCCGAAATAGACCTTAGCTATTGTACCGACCCTGAAAATCAGACAATGTAGTAGTTGCTAAATCCCTAAGTTGATCTCATCTAGTGGGTGTCTAACTAATGGGTCATTAATCTGAATTTATGTTTATTTCTTTATTGATTACCCTTTTATAATATTCTTAAGAGAAAAACAGATAGAAATTATTTTTTATCTCACAGTCTAATTTTAGCCCGGTCTAATATTGCCATAAGTAGATAGTACCGAGTAAATTCTATGATTATTTTAAATCTTGTAATTTTCCATTATTTAAGGTATATTATGCTTGATTTTATTCCATAATTATTTTCATGTAACTACCAATTACTATCAAAGTGTATTTTTGGTTCAGGTAATAGTCAAAACTGGACAGCTATAGGTTATTTCTACATTTTTCAATAGCCAGTTCTAGGTCTATTTCTTATCATTTTTTATTGCAGTTTTCACCATTAATACCATATTATTCATAGGCCTAAAGCCATCCATTTACTAGGCCATTTACAAGGCCAACTTATAGGCATTGTTGCCATAATATCCAATCATTAACTTATAGCCCTTAAAGGCACATGTTTAGGTTCATTTGAATGGTACATTTCATATCCCATATTTCAAGCTTCAAGGTGTTTATTCATTCATAAAAGTCATCAAAGTTTACTTAACATTTTCATCCATATAGCTCTCGGGTATAGTAATATATAAGCCTTAATCATACATTTTCTTCCCTTTTCTTTCACACTCAAATACTTATGCATAATCCCAACACATTCACACATATATAAGTACATTTTTAGGCCAATTTAGGTGACTTATACATAGGTTATGTCTCGACCATTGTGAAATTTCCATGCTTTCATATACCAATCCATCTTAATACATATCATGCCATTCATTCCATGCATTATAAGCCTAAAATACATATTAACCTTACTTTAATCATTAGTATGTACCCTTAAATCGCATGCTAAGCTAAACACTTATACATATACACACACAAGTATTCATCAAAGGCCTTAACACCATGTTTCATCACCTGATTAAGCCTTGCACAATACACATACCACTTGTTAATGCTCTTAATTACTCACACTTCTTATGCCTACCATATAATTCCAAATCACACACACACAATTCCATTATATTTCAATACTAAAACATTATATTAGCATCCAACACCATGAACATGCCTTCTTTTAAGGCCTACACCTCTCGGCCATTAACTAATTTTTGACAAACATACATAATTTAACCATTTTTGCTAATACACCCCATTATTCCATCACTTAAACATGTAAACTACCCTAAAATCACCTTAAACCCATATTCACCCATAATTTTATTCCCTCAATATCTCAGCCAGCAAGCATGACAATAACCTCACCATGCAAGATTTCCATCTCAACCACTAATTAAACATCATAACAAATGTTCCATATAAGCTTCAAATTAGTACTAAATTGAACACTAAATTAGCCATTCATAGAGTTTATTTCCAGCCCTTAAAACCCATTAGAATAAGGAAAATACCTAAGTCCACATACCTCAATTTACAAGAGAGAAAATAGCCACCAGTTTAAAGTCTTCAAGCACCTAAATTTCTAGCCCTTCAACTATGGTAGCTTTCTCTTCTCTCCTTCATGTAACTTGTCCTTTAATTTCCCTTAAAAACCATTCAAACACATCTTATTAAACCTTAGGCATCCCAAACAACCATTAATAGCAAAACTAGCCAAGGAAATTCAAGGAAAAGTTATGAAAACTCACCAAACTCACTTGTTAGATTGCTTCTAATCTAGGGAACTTTGGAGAGTTTTAATTAATTATAAAGATGTCCTTTTGTTGTGATTCCTTTTCCCCTAGCTCTCTAAGACCAAGAATGAATTTAGGTGATGAGACTTTTTAGAAATGAATCAAGGAAGAATATGAAAATAGGGATTTCCTCTAAAAGTGGCATCAGTTCTAGAAGCTAGCAAAGAGGAAAATTTTCTTCTTTTATGTGAGTGGATTTTTCCACTTATCACCACTCATGGACATTTGTCATGGCCCTTAGGCTAGTTGGCATGTTACGAACGGGTCCCATGACCTCCCGTACCATCCCGAAATGGATTAGTTTTGATAGATACTTTAGGAATTTTTTAAAAATTATAAAGACCTCAAAAAATTATGCCATTTGTTTTAAAATTCCTAATTTAATCCCCTGTACATGCTCGTAAATTTTTTTGGCAAGTTCCATCAATAGGATAATTTTTAGACTTGCATGCCAAACTGAAAACTTATGAGAATTTGCAAATGACCTCGAAATTTAAAAATTCTTTCACCAATGGACTCAATGGAATTTTTAAGCTTCAGGGTCTGATATTTTTGGGTCCGCCCAAGCACATCTCGAGTTATTTTTAGCCTAACTCAATTTAATCTTATAGGTCAATAGCTTATAGCCCAAAATGAATTATAGGTTCTGCTAAATTTTTAAATTTTGCCTTTTTCATCATTTTAAAGCTCCTCAAAGTTTCATGACCAGTGTTATTGCCTCGATTCTCATGTAAGTGACCCAGCACTCCAAGCACACTTTTTAGACCTAGTGATATTATTCATAGAGCCTCAACGCATGAGCGTTACAATAAATAACACACTTTAATTTTCTTATTTTATACATTTTAGTTACTCTAAAATTTTAATTGTCCTGTCTAGCTAGTACTCAACCTTAGCAACATCATCTTCCTTCCTCCCTAGGAAATCAACAACTCCTATTTTCTTCATCCTTTCTAAATGTGTTTTCTATGGAGAAGCAGGTGGTAGAGGTGGTACTAGAACTGAAGGAGGAAGTGGAATAGTAGTAGTAGTAGTAGTGTGTCGGAGCAAATCCATTATCTGCCATAACAGAAAAAAAGATACTTCTGCTTACTGTTGGCCAGGCACTTGTGGCTATGGCTACTGTGCAGCATCACTGGGTTTAGGTAATGATGTATTGCCTGCCCCCTACATAGTTGTGGGTGTAAAACTAGCCACTTCTTTAACCCCTCCTTAGGGTACCTAATCAGCCATTATTACTACAAAAAGAACAACCTATCAGCCTCGTACAATGTGATACTTTAGAGGAATATAACCTTAGATAGTTGCACTCATGTACACTACCTAGGAACATTAAACATATGCTCTGATACCACCAAATGTGACACCTCTTATTGGATTCCCGAAGAAACCTAATAAGTAGTGCACTTCTTGCAAGGTCACCCATATTGAAATTGTCCTTTTGGTTCATTCGTTTAACTTTTACCAATTTCTTATTATTTGATTCAATCTAACTCCAAACTAGTTCTGTCTTTTTCTTAGCTCAACTTAAGGTAATTTCAACCTATTTATGATAAAAATACTCAGTTATAGCTATTTAGATTTTTCCCTAAAATCCGACAGCATAATAGTTGTCCGGGTCATTACTTAAATTTTCAAGCCTATAAAAACACTTCAATAAAATCAAATTTCATCTCCTGGACCCACCTGGTCCCCCAAATAATCAACCTAACATCTTATGTCTATTAGTTCATCAATACA
>CANXYI011696841.1:0-12734 GCA_948208565.1 Hura crepitans
GTGAAGC
The DNA here is from genome assembly GCA_948208565.1 of Hura crepitans. Lineage (NCBI taxonomy): Eukaryota > Viridiplantae > Streptophyta > Magnoliopsida > Malpighiales > Euphorbiaceae > Hura > Hura crepitans. The sequence continues at coordinate 8 of CANXYI011696841.1, forward strand.
TATGGAGTTGAGATGTTTGGGTGGATTAAGAGGATCTCGATGGTTAGATGTTGTTTGGAATGAGATTATAGAAGTGTTTTTAAACTTGAAAGTACTATTCATTTTTTAGATAGTGTCCCGATATAGCCCAGATTTTTAGCACGAGGAATCCCAAAACTGTTTTAAAACTTAAAAGTGAATTTTTCATTTAAGCAAGATTTCAAAAGTTTACATATAATCAAATGATTTCAAAAAGTGTTTAATTTATACGGGTTTCTAGATAAAGTAAGTTTGGATATCAATGTGAGTTATGCTTCTTATTCTAGTCTGATGACCGGACTGGGTAAGAGTGTCACACCAACATAATAATTTATTTTAAGGTTTTAATTTACTTTATATATATTTACATACATCCCCTATGCATATATTCAGGGGGAGTTTTATGACTAATCAAAATTGACTTATAAGAACATTTATTAAGGTTTTTCATCATTAAAAGGGGGAGATTGTTAGCTCACTAGCACATCATGAATTTGATGATAATCAAACTTTAGTTAAACTTTCTCAAAAAGCTATTTTATGCGATTATTTTTAAGAATTGCTCTATTAAGAATTTAGCAAAAACTCATTCAAGATTTAAAGAATTTAAAGTAAGTCTTCTAGAAGAAGAGGAAAAAGAAAAAGTTCCAATAAATTATTTTAGGACCTTATATTATAAAATCAAACTTGAGGAATTTCTATCATGTATAATAATTTTTAAATTTGCACAAAATGAATCATTCATGCATCAAAAAAATAATTGTTTTCAAAAGCCTTTAATTGCAAAATGGGCAGTAGCATAAGAATAGAAATAATATAAATGAACATTGATAATAGAAATGGATAATTTTAATAGAAAAACACTACAGGACATAATAATGGTTAGTTTTCTTATGATGGTTATTTCTCTCTAAATGGCAATTTTAATGTTCATAACAAATATTTTTTGTTTTAAAGCTATAAATACAATATAAATCAAATGTTAATTGGTTAGAGAAGTTGAAATATTTTTTTTATCTCTAGAGATGTAAAGTTTAAACTATTTCTTGACAAGTTTTCATATATTTACACTTTATTCATTACATATTCTCCTCAAATTTAATTATAGCATTTTTTTTAATTAATTTGTGAGGAAAATCAACTCTTTATAAAAGATTGTGAACTAGGTTAGCTAGATCCTTAGAATATTTCTAGCCAGTGTTTCTTTCAATCTTTTACATTAGGAAAAACATTATGGATAACTTATGATCTTAGGCTTGTATCATTGGCTTTAACTTTTGCCCTTTAAAAAAGTCTTGAGTGGAGAGAAAATCTCAAGACCTATTATCTTGAGGAGTGGAGTAGGTAAAAGAGGCCAAACCACTACAAATTAATTGTCTTGATTATTCTTCTCTTTCTTTTACTCTTTATTTTCTGATTTCAAGTAAATTAGTTTTCTATCTATTAAAAAATTGATTTCAATTTATTTGAGAAATCAATTATTCACTGAAACCTGATTTTCTATGTTTGAAATTAATTTTTGCAAAGTTCATTTACTAAAAATTTGAAAGCATATTTAAGCATATCTTATATATATTGCATTCCATCTTAATATCTAGTAGAAAACTCAAAAAAGAAAAAATTTCCATTCTAGAGAAGTGGCAAAAAAGTTTAAACACTTAATTCACCCCTCTCTTATTTATTTCGGCTTCTCTAATCTTTAAAAAAACAATTCTTCACAACAATTGTTTGCTCATTTTTAAATTACCAATCTATTTCCTCATGCCTAAATATCTTACAACAAAAATTTGTTAAACACCTTTATGCTAACAATCTTTTTCATAGAAAAAGCTTTTCTTGCATATCTTGCATGGTGGAAATTTTCCCTTTTTGATGCCTAATAAAAACTTGTTTAACGTCTTAGCAATGAGGGCTTTCTTTGTCGTTTTGTCATCTCCAGTTGCTCTCTTTTACTTTACAACTTGTAAGGCATTGATTAACTCTGCAACTGTAATTTTAAAGAGATCCTTAGAATTCTCTAGTGAAGAAATCTTTAACTCAAATTTCCAAGAAAACTTGCAACAATTTTTTCAACAATTTTATTGTCTAGAAACTCTTCACCTAATAATTTAAATTTATTGGCAATTGTAATGAGCTTGTTACCATACTCTTTTATCCTTTTAGATTATTCCATATTTTGTATATCAAATTTTCTTTTAAGATTCAAGATTTGCATCAACCTAGCTTGATCATTCCCTAAATACACATTTTTTACCAATTCCCAAGTCTCTTTTGGAGTCACACATGCCATAACGCTTGTGAAAATCACTTTAAAAACTGAAGAGTACAAAAACATTTTCGCTTTGAACTTTTTGATTTTTTTTCTTCATTGTGACATTTAAGTTCAGTTGAGATCGGATGATGAGACTTCACTATTATTTTCAACCATATCCCATAAATAAAAAGATTGTAAATATAATTGCATTTTCATAGCATAATTGGTAATTTGCTTTGTGAAAATGGGATGTGAAACCAAAGGAAAAGTGTTGCAGCATTATATTTAAGGGACTCATTTATTTTCTCTCTACTTTATTTTAAAAACTCATAACTAAAAAGAGCACTAGTACCATGTTGGAATTTTTAAGGAAAAGCAAAAAAAATTATTTATTAACTTAAATATAAACAAAGAAATGAAGTTCTTTTTATAAGCTATACAAAATACATATCTAAGTAAATGATAAACAAAAAAAAATCTACCAAATGATTTGCTACATGATCAAATATTTTATTATTCACTACAAACCATTAACAAAATTTTAGCAACAAACTTTGACTTATTTTAAACTGACTTTGAATCGTTCTCAACAGCATCAAGTCCTTGTCAATAACCATGAACATATTAGCATTATAAATTATAAAAAAAAGCATATGATAATGACATGAATAAAAATAATGACTTTCTTACCTTTTGCATGTCTAAAATATCCATGTCCATCTCCCAATTCTAAGTTAGTTTCAAATGTCTTATGAACCAAGTCTAATTACTAGTGTTCTTAACTCATACTATAGCCAATGCTATAAGGTGCAAGTTATTGGTTTTTCATGAGTCAGGCACAACAGAAAATAAAAATTTTGTGAAAACCAAACAATAAACAAGTAATCAAATGATTCAGCACATTAATAAATAATAGAAAAGCAACAGAAGATATTTACCATTATTTGTTTTTATTGATGTCTTTTCTTCTGCTTACCTCACAAGGCTATCACAAACTATAGTGATCCTTACCAGGAACACCTCCAATCCACACAAGAATTGTAATGAGAAAATTACTTGAATTCTTATATGCTAGTAAGGAATTCAAAAGAAAGAAGAAAATCACTTTTCGTTGTAAGAAAGGTGTATGTGCCAAAAGCAGAATGGTGGCTCCCTCTATTGGCTAATCAAAATTAACCCTTTTATTCTCTTAAAAGGCTTTCCTAGGTCAAATGTTTAACAATTAAAATCTAACCCAAAACACCCATTAAGAAGCCCGCAAAATAAGCCTCCAATCAGACCATGTGCATAACCTAATTTGGGCCTATACACCTTGCACACTCGGTCTACTATAGGCCGCATATATGAGGCTCTACTGGGCCTCTTTTTTTATCATCTTATAACTTGATATATGATCCTTTTAACACTTAAAAGGCCTATTAAAATTATATCCAACATGCACCTAGAATTGGGCCCTCAGTGTCTAATCCCATTAAAACCCTAATTTGAGTGTGAACACTCTAATTAGGATCCAAGCCCATTTATTTCTTCTTTCTCATTTCTTCATCATTCAATGTCATCTAATGTCATTGAATATTCAAATATTTTGAATATCATCTCAATTTTTTTAGCATTTGACCCTATGAGTTTCCAAAGCACGTTAATAGTACATATTGAATTAGAATCCCAGTCCAACTAGGACTCTTATGGTTTAATCACATTAAATCCATAATTGATTTCCAATTAATAATGTAATACCTTTATACTCAACCAATAAACTAGTTTAGGTACAGGATGTCACATTTCTAATTTGATTACTATTCCTTTTTCATATCGTTTGTACTCTTTATTTAGTTTTTTTAGTGTAATCATTTTTTATCTCAATTCACATACCACTATAAATTTTAGATGATTATATCCCATATACACTACATTCAAATAACACATACTTAGACATATTAACAACTTTATTTATATTTAGGAATCATTCAGCAAATTATCATTTACGTAATTTAAATTGTATGCAATTAATCTAAAGTGACTATTCATAATCATGTAATTCTATGTAACAATTACTTATTAATAATGTAAGAATACATCAGCATGTGAACAATACTTGTGGTGGACTCTACATACTTATGCATCTAGTCTATGTGCTTTCATCAAAGCTAAGACACAATTTGCTACTTTGCTCGACTCGATCATTAACCTACGCCATTAGTGAAAAGCTAATGCGTTGAGCAAAATTTGCTCAGTGGTGTACTCTTATATCAAGAAACTTGCAATTGACACTGCCATTACATTATTTACCTAAATTCTTATAATCTTTAGTCATCTATTTTTTTTCTTATATTTATGTCTTTATAAGTAAGTGTGTTATTCAAATAGTTACATTGCATACAATTTATGATTATATAATATTCATTATGAATCTCACTCATGTTTTACTTATTGTTATAATATTTTTAAGTATTTTTAATCTTATTCTTTACTTGTTTAACCCATATTTGATAGATACAATCTTAATACTGGACAATGGAATGCCGACCATAGAGGTCTCATCAAATGTGTAGTGGCCCACATTTTAGACCTTACAGGCGGTGGCACCGGTATGATATATATATGTGCAATGGCTCTATTAGACCTTACAAGCTGCTACACCAACGTAATATACATGTGTGCAGTGGCCCTATTAGACGTACAGGCTACTGCACCAATGTAATATGTGTGTGTGTGTGTGTGTGTGTGTGTATGTGTGTAGTGGCCCTATTGGACCGTATAGGCTCCTGCACCAGCATGATATAAACATAAATATGATTATGCAGTAGCTTTATTGGACCTTACAGGCTGCTACACTAACATAGTGAAACACTGGAGTGCCTTAGTGACTATTGTCTATCCCTAGTTGATCAGTCAACCTATCTAATTTAGATTGTCTAAGTCATATAGGCTATTCTCAACATTCATTCCTTTTCATCCAATTAAAGTGATTTATGTGAGTTCAATAAGTCATGAAGCCAACATATTCACTCCTCAATCATTTTTCCATATCATTTGGACATCATAAGAAATTGTTCTATACTTATAATTGTAGCATATCCATTTATGATCATCATAAGGACATTCAAATTCAAGTTCCATCATATTAATATTACTCGTAGTACATGTATCATCATTAAGTCTTATTACTTACTTGTTATGACTTGGAATTTCCTTTTCACATACTTATTTATTAAACTCTTAATTAATCCCCTTGAATTTCTATTAATTCTTATAATCTTATCTTCTTAATTCAATTGTAAATTATTTATATAATAATACCTATTATATCATATACCTATATATTTTTATTACCTTTCTAACATATTTATTCTTTTTGTTTTATTACTCATTTATTCCTACAAATTTCTTATATTCATAATGTTCAAATATTTATACCATAAATCTCTCTTTACTTGAAATTCAATTAACATTTTCATAAGCCTTTGTTATTCTTAGTGTTTAGGAATCATATTTTTAACAATCATATGTGTGTGTGTGTGTGTGTGTGTGTGTGTGTGTATATATACTTTTATTTTTATTTAATTAACCTACGTAATTTCTTTCTCATATAACTAACCTCACTTTCAATTCACATTAATCCATTTTCATACACTCTATTGTAATTCAAATTTTTTAGATATAATTGTTTAATTATCTTTATTTGATTTTATTATTATTAGGTAAACTCATTTTTCAATTATATATAAACACATATTTCTTATGTTTGTTTATTTCCTTAGAATTAATTTCCTTTATTTAAATATTGTCATATACTTACACACACATTTATATATACATATTTTCTTATATCTAACTTCATTTGAACATTCATCATATGTTAACTAGTTTCAAAATTATTCCTTATATACCTTTATTTTTCTTATTTTGTTTCCTATTAGTTAATTAATAAAACTCCCAAACATTTATTTATTATGAATATTTTACAATAATCTATATAATTACTATTTTACTTTATTACACATTTACTTAATATTATCTTAAGTATTAAATTATTCATTAATCTTGTTCATATGTAATTTGACCATTAATAAGTTCACTCTCTAACTATGTTATTCATCATCTTGGTTTATTTAATATGTTACCTTAAGTTTAATTGAAAAAAACTATTATCAATTCTATTAATTTTCCCAACTATCAAATTTATTTAATTATACACTTTAACATAATAACATCTAATCAAATCATAAAAGTGCCTCTTTATTCTTCATGTGTCAATTTCGACCAAGCTTGATTTTTATGTGTAAGTATCTCAAATTTTCTTCTCATAAATTTTTTTATGTTTAATTATTTATTTCCACACTATTTAATCCCTTTATTTCATTTAATTAACATTCATGTACTATTTTATTCCTCTTGTAAATTTCAGCTTCAACTAGGTTTAAGGTTCCATGTATATTCTCTTGATTTTAATCCATTTATATCAACTAACCTAAACCTAATCATATCTCTAAAACACTCACACACTTAATTGACTCACATAATAAAAAATTGGTACTTTACATAATACATACATGGTGTACAAGTTCATAATTAAAAGAATATGCATGCCTCTTTATACTCCAATCCATCAAATTCTTACTTACACCTCTTCAACCTTATCATCTCATTATACGCCTTTAAAATCCTTCAACTCCATAATTGATTTTCTCACAAAATTTCCACCAAAATAACATTAATTACATGTATCCTTAATTGCTTATTCAAAAGCTAATTAACATACTCTAAATAATCATTAAAATTAATAAAATTAAAAAGGATGTCTCACTTACTTATAATGGAGCCTCAACCACACATCTTTCCATCATTCCTTTCCTCTAAATTGCTTCTCTTTCCATGCAACTTAGGGAGGCTAGTATAATAGAGTGGATAGAACAACCTCTGAAGTATTTGATGATTATTTAGTAACTTGAGATAAGAAAGATGGTGGAAAAGAAGAGAAGGAAATTTCAGCTTGTATGAGGAAAATAGGGAGGAGATGTTGGCTGAAAATACAAGTGAAAATTTTATATTATTTCTATATTTATATAACAATTTAATGACTAGGATTAATTCTTAGAATATATACTTAGATGGCTAACATTATATACAAATGTGCATCTCATTTAAACATGTAATAATTAATTTCTTTAATTAATATATATATATATGTATATATGTATATGTATATATATGTATGTATTAGTTTGGATGGTCAAGGTCTCAAATGTTACTATTTGATCTAAGGGCCACAATTGCTCCCTACGCAAGAATCCCATCATGCTTATCTCATTAAGTACTCATTTCTTAAATTTATTTCTCAAAATTTTTTTCTAATAGCTCCTAAGTTGTAACAATTCAAGTCACGTGATTTCCATATTCCTCAAATTATTCCTAGGATGTGCCAATTTCAAATTTTTCTGAGCATATTTTTTGAATTGTTAGTTTAGCTCTATATAGTTTACTCTTCACCATTGATCGTAATCTAGATTTCGTTTTTGATTTTTGACCTCCTATATGACCTCAAAAGCTTTTCAAATTGCACCATAATTTATCAAATAGTTTTTACTACCATATGGTATAGTCAACTCTAATCAATCTCAGGATGCATTATTCACAGCCCGATGTCATTATTCACCAAAACCATCTCCCGAACCTTATTCGTTTCACATTTTCATGTACTCCACATTTCATATTCCTATTGGCCACCTATTTACACATGTCTCATTCATCTTTAAACCACTAAATACACATTCTCCATTTTTCCCCTAGCTTTCTCTTTCTCATTTTGCCCTTTAGTCATTTTCACTATATTATTCACACCAACCGACTTTACTATATCCGTACGTCCAAATCATTCCCCACTTTTCTTCAAATTCTAACTCTATCCTTATGAAAAATCAAATGAAAGTCAGGGGGTGACAAATAATTCATGTGTGTACAAGTTATGAGAGGTGTCTAGCCATATATCAAGACTACCTAAGTGTCAAAAAGTCAAATGGTTTAACTTAACCCTTCCATATGTAGTTACCGTGCAATTACTCTCTTCACTATACTTTATCTCATTTAAGTTTAAGGATGGACTTGTGTCAACTCAATACTTAATTAAGTATGTTTAATTAAGCCCTAAATATGTTAATTCTAATATTTACATCTTTATTTCCAAAATTTCTTTGTGAATCTCATTCACACTTACATTTCACTTTGGCTAAAGATTTTCAAATAAAGATATGTTAGAATTATGAGATAAACTCCCCATTATAATCTAAGTGGTGAATCCTTTATTGATCATTCAATTATCTTTAAATATCTCATGCTATACCTAATCTCTTAGCTATGTGTACATCGTGGCAATGTAAAAGAACCAAAGTTAAAGTATAGCACTTGAAACTTAAGATAACTTTGGTAATCTCAAGTCCAAAGATACTTGCAACAATGATATGATAAGATGTTTTTACTAACATAGATTATGTATCCTTGTGATGATCTCATAATGGGCCTTCAATGTACTTGTTTCTCAAACAAACATCCACATGTTAACCCTAGACATCACCATGCCTACAGCTTGTGAGAAATACTGCTTGACCAAGTTAAGGAGTATAACATGTGCTACTCATGTGCATTAATAATGCCCTATCTTATTAATACTATAACTAGGGATAATTTTGGTATTTCACATTTACATGCAATAGGAATCTCACATCATGAACTCTTCATGATTTTCTTTGCACTGTGAAATAATTAACATAGGCTATATTACAATGCTTAAGATATATATCAAACAAATGAATTAACACAAGCACTATGTAATAAAGAATGCCTTTTATTACAAATGAATGTTTAATGTACACAAAAATTGTAACACCCTAATATCCAACCAATAGCCGATTCAGATATAGGATGTCACAGACGACATCTCTAACTCAATTCGATCACTGAATCCAAATGAAAGATATCACATAACCTTAACTATCATATTACCTATACATCTAATATCTCTATTGATAGATATTAAAACTATTATTATTATCTACAACCACATATCCATAATCATGTAATCTTGAAACCACTACTTTCATATATACATGAGTGCCAATCTATTATTATTACTTACCTAATTTCATGTGATGCTGAATAAAAATCTTTGATTTGTGTTGCTATATGTAAGGCTGCTACTTAAACTCCCATATGTTGCCTACGCACAAGCAAAAGCTAGTAGCCTGAGCAATGATACTCAATTGTGTGTTCATTGAAACACATACATAACATGCAAGCACACAAGCACACATCACCAACATAATAGTTACAATTATGACACTCATATGTCATAACAAAAAGATATATATATATAAAGAAAATATGTTCAACATTTATTTAACATGCAAGAATATAAACCACACAACATAAGTGATTACCCCTTTTTATATTTAATAGTATAAACCTTTTTCACAATTCACTTATTGATTAGTATTTAAAATTCAATCTTTTATTTTATTTAACTATATTCATAATGGATGCTAATTAAGTCTTATAAATAATCTTATCCTTTATATTCATTAATTGAGAAGCAATAGAATACAATTTATTATACTTACATTGACTTACTAATTCTGTAAAAACCACTAATTATTTATTTATCTTCACAGTTTTATTCTTATTCTTATAATGCTTCATGTATCTAAATAAACACCTTGTATTACAATAGTGATTTCCTTCATTAAGTAATTTGTTCTTGTCATGTTAGGTTCTCGCTTAATCTAAGTTAAATAACTTATATTCTATAGATAAGTTTGATCATTAAAGTATTCCTTTTTAATATTCATATTTTTATTAACTTATTAGTTTAGGTAGCATATATTCGATAAATAGAAACTCACTAACTAGACTAAGGGGATCCTGATGTGCAATGGTCCACATTCTGGACCTAACGAGTGCTGCACTAGTATAATGTGATATCATAATTGTGTAACGATCCTGTTAAACCTACCGATGACTGCACCTGTATAAAATTATATGCAGTGGTTCTATTGGACCTACCAGCAGCTACACCCTCATAAAATCACCATGATATATCGATATACAATGAATTATAACAATATACAACATGTGCATATGCGATAGCCCAAATGGACCTAATGGCGGCCGTACCTACATAAAAATATTACTAAATGTCTAGCAAATTTACATTCTCTAGGTGATGAATTGACCTATCCAGTGTACTATTTAACTCATATGGGCCTTGCTCATAGATTTATTATAGTTTACTTCAATTATATAAGCCATGTATGTTATCCCAATTTTATAATTACACTTTGATTTAAATTATTATTTTAGCCATCCTTACTAATCATATACATTTACGGGATATTATAATCATCTACAAGCTCTCATAGAGTGTTGTCACTTCCATAACATTCATATAATCTCGCAAGATCATACATCATATATATAAGAACAACATATTTACCATGAATGTAACATAATTGGCAACTCATCTCATAGCATGTTTTCTTATACCATACATCATATGATATTGTTCTATGATCATAATCATAATTCATTTTCTTTTTCAATTTCATCATAATATATTATCCTTCATGCTTATTACATTAATAAATCTTTAAATTTATTATTCAGATAACTGAGTTCAAACTCAAGTTTTCTCATAATACTTTTTCTTTGCCATCTTTCTTTAATAATTTCTAACATTGTTCTATTAATGTTATTAATCATTATCATTAAGTCCTCTAACATAATTCTCAAATATTATTCTAATTTATTATTATAATTGTCCATTGATATGACTCAATTTTATATATTGACATAGAATTTGATTTAGTTTTGATGGATTTTTACCATTATTTTATGGATTTGTGAGAATAATGTGATAAATTCACTTAAGTCAATATTTCATGTTTTTATAGGGAAAAGTTTAATCATTTCAAAGCTCAAGCTTAAGGAGAAAAATAGTTGAATAAAAGAGTAGAAAAACCCAAAGTTTCTGCCAAAAGTCAAGGGTCATGCCCGTAACCATGATAAGGGCCACGACCGTGACCCATGAATAAGCCTAGAGAAGAAGGAAAATAGTGCATAAAGTCTCAGGAGAAAAGTATTAGTCACGGCCGTGACAAAAAAGACGGGTCACGGAAAGTCCAATGCCGTGAAAATGAGTTAAAGTAGCCTATGTTGTTTTAGAGGGGTCATGACCGTGACCCAATATTGGTCACGCCCGTGACCCTACTCGACCTGCAGGATAGCTCAAGCTTTTAAGGGTATAAATATTTTTTTTCTCTTCAAAATTAAGGGAGAGGGTAAGCCGCCAATGAATTTTCACAGAGGGAATTAGGAATAAGAGAAAAGTTTCCATTAATTCTTGAAGAGCCTTAGAGGAATTGAAGCTTTTGGGGAGAATTCTCAAGTTGAAGAACATCTTTCCTTAGGGTTTGATTTGCCCCAAAGTAGTATAATGATTTTTCTCTTTTCTCTTGATTTTCTCTGCAATATTATGGAGTAGTTTTATTGTTTATTAGGGAAACTTGACTCCCTAGATCCATGAATGAATAATTGATTTGATTAAATTCATTTATTATTAATTATTCAGTTTCAATTAATGATTACATGATAATTGCTTAGTTTTTATCAATTAATCATTAATGCTAGATTGTTATTGGTAAACCAATTAGGTATTCATATTAACGATAATTATCATGATTTTATGAGTCATTGAATAGCTAGGTAAACATATATTATCAGAATGGGTGTATGAAAACCTAGAAACATGATTTATTTTAATAAAATAAATCTTTAAAAATTTAATTCGACGCAGTTTTATCCTTAATTTTTTAGAATAGAATTAGGAGTTTCTCTGAATATTGTTTCCTGAAAGGGCAATTGGGCACAAGTTGAATTATTTAACTGAATCATTATAGGGATCATATCAAAAGTTCATTCATAATCTAGGGAGGATAGTTATCCTTAATAATTCACTTCATAAGATAAGAAATTAATTATTTGGCTTTTAGAAATTAAACATAAAGTTTTTTTTATTTTATTCCGTTCTTTTATTATTTTATTTCTCCTCAGAAAGAAAGATTTTCCCAAATAGTACGTAAAATTATAATTTAGTTGAATTAAATTTAGATCTCAGTGGAACAATACTCGGATACTCAAGGTATCTATTATATTACTTGACTGGTACACTTGCCAACATACAAGCCCTACCGCATCATCCATCATCATCATATTCCTTTAATTGTCTTACATACATCTATTCACTTACATTTATACTCATTAAGCAAATTTACATTTACTTAAACACAGGCTTTTTTTTTACATAAAAACCATTTTTACAAGTTAACAAATATGATATTATATTCATAAAATAGTTTACTAAAACTATATATATATATATATATATATATATATATATATATATAT
>CANXYI011696974.1:0-11102 GCA_948208565.1 Hura crepitans
CTAATCTTGAAGAAATGTAGTTGTTGGATGAGTGCCAACAGTGAAATCTTATTCATCTATTCAACACATATAAATGACTAAATAAGCAGTTGAAAGGAAAGAAGAAAAAATGATGTTCTTCTTCTTTCTTTCCATTGCTCAACATAATCAAGGCTATTCAACAAATTGGTTATACATTCATCAAGATAAGGTGTTTCTACTTCTTCTTTTTCATAGATTATGGCTGTCAATAGATATGTCATTGTTGTTCATCTCTATTGGGTTGTTGTTTCTGTTAAAGAAGAAGAAAGAAGAGAATTTTTAAGGGGCAAATCGAAAGAGAAACGGGTTGTAAAGACCAAGAGTGGATTCCTAAGCAACCCTTAATAATTTCTAGAATATGTGCATAAATAATTTCATGATTATCTCTATGAATTTGATGGAATTGTAGTTTAGGGTTCTTAATCTTGTTTTGCTAAAATTATACAATTTCTTAGTGAAATTGATGTTAAATTATATAATTTTAATATGCATTTGATGTAGAAATTCCTTTAGAATCTATCTTAATTGATTAGAAACTAATTGGTGATAAGAATTACATTTTTTGAAATTGATTAGATGTGTTTTTGCCATAAAATTAGAAGAAAAATCACAATTTAGAACTATAAGAATGCAAGCCTTACGGTCGTGACCCTCTGCAAATCCTTGAATGGTTTATGGAAAAATAAGGGCCTCATGGTCGTGACCCCTCAATAGTGGCTATAAAATAAAGTTTTTAACCATTATTTGCTTACTTTTGAAAAAGGTTTTAAAGGGCATTTAATACTAATAATTTATAAACAATTTTGGCATAAATATTTTTTCTAATTGTTAGCCAAAATTACATTATTCTTATGAGCATATGGATGAACATTAAAAGAAAAACAAGGATAATTATTAAATGCATGTATAAATAATTATTCTTGAATGTTGTGTTTTTAATTCTTTATTGGCTATCTCAAAGCTAACATTGAACATTACAATGGATATTTCTAATACAACATGAGATATTGTCTTACTTGACAACCTTAATGACTAATATAGACTATAAGATAGCATGAAAAGTGACCTTGTGAAATATTGAGTACTTACTTGAACTGTTAATTATATCATGAAGCATGTGCAATGTTTACAAGGCATGTTGTTTGGCTATGGCATACAAGTGCTTAATTATATATACGATATATGTATGCTAAATATGGCATATAGTGAACATGTATGAGAGCATATTAAGCTTCTAAGCTAATAAGAATATATTACCATGGCATACCATGCATGAAAATGATAAACAAAATAAGATAACCAAATGAAAGCCCATGCATTTTTAGACTTGCAATAATTTTTAGATAGTTGGCATGCTAATAAGGATTAGTAGTATTGCATATACAATTTTTGCCTCCATAGCATCATTATAATGGGTGTAACCATGTAAGTTTTGCAATTGTTACATAACTGATTTACTTTATGGGTATAGCTGTGCAAGTCCTGAAGACACTATACAACTGTATACTATATGGGTATCATCGCGTAAGCTATGATATTGCCGTGTAACTAATTTCACTGAGTTATGTGTACAGACACGTAAGTCTCGAGGATGCCATATAGCTCGTTATCCAGTCTAGTGTGGTTTAGGGTATATTGGGCTAACTCACCAAAAAAGATAAACTGAAATTTGCATATAGCATGACAAATTAATATGCTACAATGTTGGCATGTAAATATAAAAAAGCATTACACATAGACTATGTGACTTATATACACGTTGTACAAATGTTTTGCATACTTGAAATGTTGTGACCATAGACTATGGTAAATACCTAAGAGGTAAGTGAGGTAAGATGATGCATGAATATATGTGTGTGTGTGTGTGTGTGTGTGCATGCGCATATATATATAAGCATGTGAACCAAATTGTGATAAATCATGACTATAAGGCTATGTGATGCACATAAATAGATATTATTTCATGCTTGATATGTGGGTGGGTGTGTGTGTGTGTGTGTTGTTTAATGATAATCATGAATCGTTTATGTACCACTAAGCAAGTTTTGCTTAGCGTATTGGTGTTTCCACGCACAGGTTAAAGTCTTCAGGACTCAATAAAGAAAGCATTGCAAGTAGGGATCTGCAGTTGCATTTTCATCATACTAGATTTACTTTTGTTCAAACATTCATTCATTATTTCTTTGGATTTTTATACAAACTTTGGCTATATTCTTTTATTCTATCAATTTATTTCATAATCATTTCATTTGGATTTGTAATCAAAGGATTTGGTCAATCTTGGAGGCCTTCAAATGTTATGATAAACATTTGGTTTTATACAATAAATGTCTTTATTTTTTTGAATGATTCTGAATACTGCACAAGTGTATGTGTGAATGCTATTATAGGTGAAGCATGTAAATGATTAGTTATTAGTGCCTTAGGCACATAATATGACACTTTTTCTATTTGGTGTCCTCAGATGTTAATAGGAGGGGTGTGTGGTATCAAAGCCAAGTTTAGCGTAATTCTCGCCTATTAATGTTGAGTCTATTATGCATTGCATATGTGTAAAGTGATTTGAATAGTCATTTGCATTGCATACATAAGCTATTATCCACTAATGCAAACTACTCTCTGTTGATGTAGGCAAACATGTATCATAGTTCACATTAAGTAATCGAGGGAGAGGCTTAGAGTTATGCTCTAGTGAGCATAAGCAACTCAAAATAGCTACCTACCTTCGCTACCTCGCCATCTACACCACCTCCTTAGGGCAACAAGTGTTGTTACCTAAGCTGATATAGATGTTGAGGTAGGTTATTGCTAATATGCCACAACCTTTAACACCATAACTAGAGCCTAAATAAAGGAACATAGTTAAGAGGCTCTAAAAGAACAAAGCTAAGGAGTAAGATTCTACTGTAGCAGAGTACTGGTTGGAAAAGACCACAAGAATACTATAATAGATGGGATATACTAATCAGGAGAGCTTGATATGCACAAAGTCACTCCTTTAAGAAAAGGATTACAATTGGTGGAAAACTCTGATCAAAGGAAAACTTGCCAAAGCTATTACAAGTTAATTCATCCAAGCTGACTTCTAGAAGAGGTATATCAATGAGATATATAGCAAGCTAGATGGCAAGCGTTTTTAAACCTTAAGTAGTGGCAGATGTCTGTGTTTGGATGTGAGAGAGTTTTTAAGGCTGATCAAGTATGATGAGGACATGTTTGCTACTGAAGTTACCAGATGTAAGTGCTTTCAAGATGGGCTGAATCGTAATATTAGATCTAGTGTGGCTTCTAGCAAAATTAAGGATTTCTCCCAGCTAGTATCAGTGGCCTCAGAATTGGAGGATATTAATAAGCAAAACCAAGATAGGAGGAATAAGAGACATAACAAGAGGAGTCAAAGGCAAAGAACACCTCTTATACGTTTAATGAAAAATAGAAGGGCACAACTGCACAAGGTTCAACAATAAGGAACACTAATAGCGATAAGGGAAATTGAAGAGTAGTATTAATGGTTAGTACTCTAGGGTCAGTTGCTAGAGGTGCCACAACTCGACCATACAAGCATTATGGCAAAATACATGCTAGATTTTACTAGAAAGTATTTGAAGCATGCTTGAGATGTGGGGTCTACAAACCATAAGATCAGATAATGTCTCATGATGCAAGAGAGGAGTAAGCAGTTGAAAAAGGATAAAACCACTGTATTAAATGGTAGAAGTTCTGTGCGGCAAGATAACACAAAAGTTACTAAAAAAACTACCTCTAAGACAATGTAAAAACCAGAGCTATATGCCTTTGCACGCACTTATGCAATCCAAGCCAAAGAGGAGGAAAATGTCTTAGATGTCATAATTGGTAATTCTCTTTTTTTGATACTATTGTACATGCATTGATAAACCCAAGATCTACACATTCATACATTTATACTGCATTGTTATAAAAATGGAAGTTAAAGACGGAACCAACTGAACATGAGATTTTAGTCATTAATCCTTTAGGGCATAGCATTATTGTGAACAAAGTGTATACGAATTATCCACCAAGCCATCAAAGGTGTGAGTTCTTAGCCATTCTTATTAAGCTATCATTTGAAGAATTTGATGTGATATTAGACATAGATTCGTTGTCCAAGCACTAGGTGATGGTGAATTGTAAACTTGAGAGGATAACTCTTAAAACAACTGATAGTGATGAGGTAACAGTTAAGGGAAAGAGATTTAATTTCCTTTCTAATGTGATATCCGTTATGGTATCAATAAAGATAGTGAGAAGTAGGTGTTCAGCATATGTGAGAGATGCCAAAAAAGTAATACCTAAACTTCAAGATATGCCTACTATAGATATTAGGTTTTGGGCTCCCGTGTGTTTGAAATGCCTAATGATGAATGAAAACAAAAAAATTTCGATAAGTAAGAATGTTGTCACCAAATTTAAGATCTTTTTCATAAAGCTCGAGAAAAATAGTTAACTCTTGGATATGGACTCTAACTGAGGTGATAAGCTTATGGTGTGACCCAAAATGCGAGAAAAACAAGCATTGAGCTGATCCCAATGCCTAACACTAATGCCAAGTGGAATGCAGGGGGCAAAGTCCCCTCTCCCCCTCGATATGGAGTCAAATTTTCAAAAAAAATAAATAAAAAATAAAATTTTCAATTTTCGCTATTTTGGGCCAAAACTACGTCATTTTAGCATCGAAAACAGCCATTTGGCTTAACCAGAAAGACCATTTTATAGGCCAAAATGATCATTTTGGCTTTGTTGAAATAGCTATTTCGACCTCCCAAAACGGGTTGTTTGCGTATCAAGGTCCCGCGTGGACTCCTAAACGAACCACAAAAAATGACCGTTTCATTATAGGAAATGGCCATTTTGGCCAAAACGTTGATTTTTCAATGGCCAAAATGGCAGTTTTTAGTCTCAACATTTGTGTATATAAGTTGAACTCTATGACAGTCCAAGGGGTTAACTTTTCTCGGTAAGTGCACACCTAAAAATGTGAAAAACGCTTCCCAAATGCTGTTTTTTTATTTTAAAAGTTTTTTCAAAATTATTTTCTTTTATTATTCAAGATTAATTAAAGATTGTTCTTGAAGGTAATTATACACGGTAGGTTGACCAAATTCTTTCTTTTATTCTTTTCTCTTTCATCCGTCTGCCAGTCAAGAGTGGTTTTTTTTATTTTATTTATTATCCATCTACCAATTAGGTGTGACAATCATATTTTATTGTCTTATCCATTTACTAGTTAGGTGTGATAATTTATTATTTATGTTTTGTTAATATTGTGTATTTTATTGATTTGTTTTACTTATTTAATTTTATATTCTTTTTATTATTATGTTCATCTTTTTATTCCATCATTCATACTAATATTGTTTTTGTTGTTGTGTGAGTTCTTTGATCTTTTGAGAGTTTAATTGATATTTATTTTTGCCTAAGTAACGCTTTATTATTCATTTATTTTTATTTTTTATTTTGTATTCTCTCTTTATTTCTTTACCTTCTAATTATTTTCTTTATTATTTATTTATTTATTATTTCTTTTAGTTAAGATGTACTTTAGATAACTTTCCTATAATTTTTATTTTCTTCTAGGTTAGAATGTATTTTAGGTAACTCCTATATAATTTTTATTTCCTTTTGGGTTAGAATATATTTTAGATAATTGCCATGTAATTTATTTTATTCACATTATTTTCCTGTATTTTTTGTGAATATTGTAATAAAAAAAAGATTTTTACATGTTATAAAAAATAACTAAATTGCTTTCTACTTATTTAATTGGCATTTTCTAATTAAACGGTTTTGATTTTTCCTTAATAAAAGTCACGAATAATAAAACTTATTTTCTAAAAATTGGCATGCAAGAACCAAAGTTCTAAAAAACAATCAATTACCTAATTTGATGTATGATATTCTTTAATTGCATGTATTTTCTTCGTAACTATGTATGTTTTATTATTTTTTTATGTGATTGAATGCTTTATTTTAATTTTGAAAATTGCTTGAGAAAAATGATGAAATTATAAATTTAATTTAAAATTCCATATTAACTTGAGCTGTAAATATGAGTAGGGTTTTGAACTGCTCTAGTTTTGGCCTTACAAGGTATTATTGAACTTTGGTTGGGTGGCGACTCCTACCTTGTAGTGCCCAACTCGCTTTTTCTAGGTTAATCGAATAGAAATAACTTAAGATTCCTTTAATTTCCTTCTTGTCTTTAGGGACTTAAGAGGTGAAATTTAGGTTAAGTTTTTTGTTATTTCAGTTTGAATGACCTCGAAAATGAAGGGACATAAACACTAATTGTGAGAGATTTCTAAGATGTCTTTCCTTATGACTTATCGAGTTTGCCACTAGAGAGAAGTATAGTTTGCCATTGAATTTGTGCCAAGTGCTATGCAATGTCATTTGCACCTTATGGAATAGTGCTAATGGAGTTGAAAAAGCTAAATATACAATTGCAAGAGTTGTTAGACAAGGGCTACATATGGCCAAGTGTTTTATCATGGGGTGCACCAGTATTATTTATGAAAAAGGAAGATGGTATATAAGGTTGTGTATTGACTACCGATAATTGAACAAGCTGACTATGGAAAATAAGTACCCTCTCCTTAGGATTGGTGACTTATTTAATTAGCTTTGATATCGGGCTATTAGCAATTAAAGGTTAAAGATGTAGATGTGCACAAGACTACTTTTAGAACAAGGTATGGGCAATATGAATTCCTTAAGATACCCTTTAGATTGATGAATGCAATAACAACATTTATAGACCTTATGAACTAAGTCTTTCATCCTTATTTAGACCGATTCATATTAGTGTTCATAGATGACATATCGATATACTCTACAAATAAGGAAGAACATGATAAGCATTTGAGACTGGTACTACAGAAGTTGAGAGAGAAATAATTGTATGCTAGGTTCTGTAAATGTGATTTTTTGTTGAATAAAGTGGCATTTCTAGGCCATATTATTTCTATTGATAAGGTGAGAGTGGATCCTAAAAAGATTAAGGCTACAGTTGAGTGGAAACCACTTAAGAATGCTATGAAGATCATAAAATTCTTAGGATTGGTAGGATACTACAAACAGTTTGTGAAAGATTTCTCCATTATAGCCTCTCTACTAATCAAACTATTGCAAAAGAATGCCAAATTTGAGTGGGCTAATAAGTGTCAAGAGAGCTTTGAGAAACTAAAGACCATGTTGACTAAAGCTCCTATTCTTATATAGCTAGTGTTAGAAAAAGACTATGTGATGTATAGTGATGCATCACATAGTGGTTTGGGATGTGTGCTTATGCAAAAAAAGTAAAGTAGTGGTTTATGCATCTAAGCAAATTAAGCCTTACAAAAAGAATTACCCTACTCATGAATTAGAACCAACTGTTATTGTCTTTGCTTTAAAGATATAGAGACATTATCTATACGAGGAGAGATGTTTCATATACACATACCATAAAAGTCTCAAGTATCTTTCCTCTCAAAAAGAGCTAATTTTAAGATAGAGGCAATAGATAGAACTGCTTAAGGACTATAACTATGTCATTGACTATCACCTAGGTAAAGTCAATTGGTAGTTGATGCCTTGAGTAGAAAGTCAATAGTAGGCATCATTTCTATAAGAAAACTCATTTTCAATAAGTTGTGTGTTTGATTTGCATGTAAGATATGTTATATGCTCTTACATGTATAGCATCGAGGGTAATGAATGTCCATTTCAAGCTCTCATATGATGGAGTCATCATGGTTCGGATGAGGGTGAAACCTAATTTCATTTTGTAAGTGAGTGATGCTCAAAAAAGTGATAAGAAGCTAAAAGCAATTATAAGACAAGTCCGAGAGGCAAAGCTAGGTGAATATGAGTTTAAATATGGTCAATTATTTTATTAAGGCAAATTGTGTGTACCTTATGATAAAAAGCTTAAGAGATTGATCCTAGATGGGGCACACAACAATTCATACCCCATGAATTTGGGTAGCACCAAAATGTATCAAGACTTAAAGACAAATTATTGGTGGTCCGATATTAAGAGAGATAAAGTAAAGTATGTGATCAGATGCCTGACATGTCAGTAGATAAAAACAGAGCATCAAATGCCATCAGGATTTCTACAGCCTTCGGCAATACTTAAGTGGAAATAGGATAGAATAACCATGGACTTTATGATTGGCTTACCTTTGACCTAAAAGATGCATAATGCTATTTGGGTGATTATTGACCGATTGACAAAATTGACCCACTATTTACCTCTCATAATAGACTATTCCTTAGAAAGGCTAGTCAAGATATACATCTAAGAGATAGTTAGATTACATAATGTACTTAAGCCCATTGTGTTTGACAAAGATTTGAGATTCACTTCTAGATTTTAGAAGTTGTTGCATGAAGTATTGGGTATAAGACTGAGTTTTAGCATGGCTTTTCATCCATAAATAAATGGTCAATTGGAATGAGTCATACAAGTACTTGAGGATAAGCTATGTGCATGTGTTATTAAGTTTGAAGGTAGTTAGGATCATTACCTACCATTGATGGAGTTTACTTATAGCAGTATCCATTAAATAAGTATTAAGATGGCCCTTTATGGAGTATTATATGGTAGGAAATGTCGCACACCTCTATGCTAGATGAACTGAGTAAAGATAAAGTCATGGTACTAGATTTGATCTGAGATGCTGAAGAAAAGATCAAGATCAATAAAAGATAATTTGAAGATTACCTCTGATCGATAGAAGTCATATACAGACTTAAAGAGAAAAGATATAAAGTATAAAGTGAATGACAAAGTATTTCTGAAGGTGTCTCCGTGGAAGAAGGATCTTCGCTTTACCAGGAAAGGTAAGCTTATTCCTAAGTTTGTCAGTCCATATGACATTATTGAGTATATGGGTCTGGTAGCTTATAGACCAACCTTACCACTTGAGCAAGAAAAGATACATAATATTTTCCATATATCTATGTTGAGAAGATACTAATAAGACTAATCTCATGTGATATTAGTTGAAGAGATTGAGATATAACCCAATTTGTCATATGAGGAAGAACACTTTTGGATTCTGGTAAAGGAAGTGAAAGAATTGAGGAATAAAAAGATTCCCTTAGTTAAAGTCCTGTGGAGGAACCACAATATAGAAGGAGCAACTTAGGAATGAGAAGAATTGATGAGGCAATAATACCCTTAACAATTTGGTTTAGGTAATCTCAAGGATGAAATTACTTAAAAGGGGAAGAGTTGTAATGCCTAAAAAATAATTGGCAAAAATCTATCTATGGTAACAAAGGCTAAAATGGTAATTTCATAATTTCGAATGATCAATATATATTACATGAAGACATAAAATGATTTTGGATAAAGGATTAAATATGTAATTTTTGCATTACAAAAAAGGGTTTAAAAAGCATTTAATCTTGATGAAATGTAGCCGTTGGATAAGTGACAAGAGTGAAAACTTGGCCATCTATTCAAAACAGATAAATAGCCAAATGAGCAGTGGAAAAGAGAAAGGGAAACTAATGTTCTTCTTCCTCTCTACTACTCATCACAATTAAGGATATTCAATAAATTGGTTGTATATTCATCAAAGTAAGGTGTTTTTACTTCATCTTTTTCTTATTTTTTCATTGATTATGGTTGTCAATTGACATGTGATTGTGGTTCATCTGTATTGGGGTTGTTGTTCATCTATATTGGGGAAAAGGAAAGATGAGAATCTTTAAGGGGCAAATCAAAAGGGAAACAAGTTGTAAAGACTTAGACCATATTCTAAGTGACCTCTAACAATTTTTGAAGTATGTATATAAACTATTTCATAATTATCTGCTATGAATTTGATGGAATTGCAGTTTAGGTTTATTAATCTTGTTTTGCTAAAATTATGGAATTTCTTAATGAAATTGATGTTGAATTGTGTGATTTTAATGTGCATTTGATGTGGAAATTGCCTTAGAGTTTGTCTAAATTGATTAAAAATCAATTAGTGATGAAAATTGCATGTTCTAAAATTGATTAAATGTGTTTTTACTATAAAATTCAAAGAAAACTTGCATTTTGGAACCGCAAAAATGCAGGCCTTAGGGTTATGACCCCTTGGCTCTCACGGTCTTAACCCTTTGCAAATCCTTGAATGGTTTCTAGAAAAACAAGGGCCTCATGGTTGTAACCCCTCAATAGTGGCTATAAACAAAGTTTTTAAAACCTTATTTACTTACTTCTGAAAAAGGTTTTCAAGGGAATTTAATACTAATGATTTTTAAATAATTTTGGCATAAACATTTTCTAAATATTAGCTAAAATTACATGATTTCTCATTAGTATATGGATAAACATTAAATGAAAAACAAGGATAATTGTTAAGTGCATGAGTAATTAATTATTCTTAAATGTTGTGTTTTCAATTCTTTATTAGCTATCCCAAAGCTAACATTAAACATTATAGTGGATATTTCTAACACAACATGAGATATTATCTTACTTCATAACTAATGTAGACTATGATATAGCATGAAAAGTGACCTTGTGAAATATTGATTATTTACTTGAAATATTAATTATATCATGAAGCATGTGTAATGTGTTTACAAGGCATGTTGTTTGGCTATGGAATGCAAGTGTTTAATTGTGTATATGTTATATGCATGCTAAATTTTACATATAATGAACCTATGTGAGAGCCTATTGAGCTTTTAAGCTAATGAGATTATATTATGATATTGTGGAAATGGCCTTGCCATGGCATATCATGCATGAAAATCATAAAATGGAATAAGATAACCAAATGAAAACCCATGTATTTTTAGACTTGTAATAGCATTTGGGTAGTTGGCATGCCAATAGGGATTAGCAGTATTGCATATATAATTATTGCCTCCATGGCATTATTGTAGTAGGTGCAGCCGCATAAGTTTCGAGAACACTACACAACTGATTTATTTAGTGGGTACAATCGTGTAAGTTCCGAGAATATTGTACAATTGTATATTGTGTGGGCACAACAGCGTAAGCTCAGATAGTACCATGTAACTTATTTCACTGAGTTTTATGTAAGGACACGTAAGTCTCGGGGACACCA
>CANXYI011697005.1:0-11709 GCA_948208565.1 Hura crepitans
GCAAAGTGAAGGCATGATCAACTTATTGAGTGTATTTTGAACCCGATGTATGTGCAATCAATATGAATTGTGTAAATGATGTGTGTTCCATTGATGTGTGCTAATAGCATTAATTGCAATGGAATTCATGTTGTGTGAATCTATGAGTATGTAATATGACATTTAAAGTTATTTAAAATGTTGGCATATGCTTTTTGTATGGTGGCCGAAATATCCATCAGGCATATGTATGTGTATGGCATGTTTTATGTATGTTTAAAAGAAGTTATGTTTATGAATGGTGGGGAATGATTATAAGGACATGTAAATATGCATGATAAGTGTTAAATTGAATGTTGTGTATATATAAATGAGGTATGGCTAAATAACCTTATGAGGATATTTTGATGTCTCAAAAGTATATATGTGGTTATGTAATGAGAATTGTGATAGGAATGCTTGAATTTTCAAACCAATTCCTTGACATAATGTATTATAATTGTAGTTGATGTTCAAAAGAGTTTATACTTTTATGATGGATGAATACCTTGAATATGGTCAATTGGGATGTTTGATTGTATATGCTTATGGTTGAATGACAAATGGTTGCATATGATTACAATTGTGTTGATGTTGATATATATGTGTATTATGTCCACTATTGTCACTTTGGCTGAATGAATGGTGTGACTTGTTGCCTTATATTTTAATCATGTTCATGCTATTTTGTTATGATAAATGGAGTATGAATATGCATTTTTATAGCCAATATTACCATATGGATGAGGCAGGATATGCTAGTAGGATTAGTCATGGAAACTTGAAATTATGAATATGTTATGGCAAAATGTTTAGAAATTGTGACATAATGTCATAAATGAAAAATATTTGCATGTACATCTTGTAATATGGCCATGTGAGATGTATGAATCCCTTATGACATATTATTGCCCATTTGGCCATTTGTTGGCCAAACAAAATGATACAATTTACTTAAACCACGTTAATAAGGTAAAACTAAAATTAAAGATGGTTAAGTAACCCATATGAGAAAATAACCTACTTGGATAGGCTAATTAGTCAACTAGGGGAGTATAGCAGTTGCTAGGGTACTTCTATACCATTATATGACGTTCGAGTATAATATCTTGACCTTCGAGTCTTATAATGATACATGGCCTTCGAGCACGATGTCTAAACCTTCGAGTTTGATGTGCAGACCTTAGGGTCTGATGTGGCAAGGCCAATGTGGTCTCAAGGGCCTAAGTGGTCTAATAAGTCCCTATTATCCATATTAGCATAAGTTTTTTCTTAAGTATGGTTATAGTAAATAAAAAATAATGTAGCTTAAGATAAGAACCTTATAGTGTGATAATTGGATGTTTTATGCATGATGATATAATTTGGGAAATTGTTATGTTCTTATTATCTTGAATCATACATACGTTGTATGTTTAATGTTTGAATATCATGAAAATTGATTACTTGTGATATATTATTATTATGCATGGTAATTTATGGAATGTTTGTACAAGTTATTTTGATTACACTACTAAGCTATTGCTTAGTGAATTATGTGTTTTTGCGAAGAGATCATGGGTTCTATCCAAAAGGGTAAGTTCCTTGGGTATGAGGTAAAAGATGATGGATGTTTATATTACCAAGACCATTTATATGTGCTAAATGTGAATGATATGAAGTGTCATATTTTTTAAGAAGCTTATAATGCTCTTTATGCTATGATCCTGGTAGCACAAAGATATAACAAGACTTAAAACCTTCATATTGGTGGCATAACATAAAGCGAGATGAGATAAAGTTTGTGGCCTAATGCCTTAATTGTTAGCATGTTAAGGCTAAGCATCAAGTTCCATTTATGTTCCTTCATCCTATAGTAATTTTAGAATGGAAATGGGATAAGGTCACTATGTATTTTATGGTTGGACTACCCATAACCAAAAGTAAGTGTGATGCAGTACAAGTAGTGGTGGATAGATTGACCAAGTTTGCTTACTTCATTCTAGGGAGAATGGACTATCATTTGGAAATGCTTGTAGAGTTATACATCGATAAGATGGTAAGGTTACATGGAGTGCCTTCTGCTATCACATTAGATCGAGACTAAAAGTTCATATCTAAGTTTTTGAAAAAGCTTCACAATGACTTATGGACTCAACTTAATTTTAGTACAACTTTCCATCCACAAATAGATGGGTAATCAAAGAAGGTTATTTAGGTAACTTCAGTACTTAAGTAACTTTGATACAAAGTTGGTTATATGCTTATGATAAAAAAATGTTTGATAGGTGTTGGAAGACATGTTGAGAAGCTATGCCATAGAGTTCAAAGGAAGTTAAGATCACTATCTTTCCTCAAATGAGCTTCCCTACAATAACAGTTATCAGACAAGTTTAGGCATGGCACCTTACAAAGGTTTGTATGGGAAGAGGTGCAGAACACCTCTTTGTTGGAGCGAGTTAAGCAAGCATAAGTTGATGGGACTTAATTTGGTTAAAAATGCTAAAGAAAAAATTAAGATCATCAAAAATATAATAAAGGCTACACTAGACAGATAAAAGTCATATGTTGATTTGAAGTGGAAAGCCATAGAGTATGTTATTGGAGATAAGGTTTTTCTTAAGGTATCTATATAAAAGAAAGTTCTAAGATTTGGTAAGAAAGGCAAGTTAAGTCTAAGGTTTATTGGCCCATATGAGATGTTAGAGCATGTGGGAGCAGTGACCTACAAGCTAGCATTGCCTCTAAAGTTACAGCAAATCCATGATGTGTTTCATGTATCAGTGTTTCAGAGATATAAATCATATCCCTGTCATGTTTTGGCAATAGAGGAAGTTGAGAAACAACCTGATTTGTCATCTAAAGAGGAACAAATGATGATCTTGGCTTGAGAATTCAAGGAGTTATAGAATAAGATAGTGCCATTTGTAAAAGTGTTATGGAAATATCACAACATGGAAGAAGTGACTTGGGAAAGTGAAAGTTAGATGAAAGAGTAGTATCCATATCTGTTTGATCTAGGTAATTAGGAGGACAAAATTCTTCTTAAGAAGGGAAGAAATGTAATGCCCAATAAACCTAGGAGTATAAATAGTACTTCTTGGGATATGAATAATGTTTCTTGAGACCTAGGTCATATTAATGTGATCAAATTGAAGTATTAATCATAAAATGATTTTGGCTAAAATTTGAATTGAAAATAAAGTCATTAAATGGTTAAAAATGACATTAAAGATTTTATGGCAATATCTTATGAATAGTGACCTAGTTTTAACTGAGCCATAAAAAATTTAATTTTTGCTCGAAAATTCCAGGACTGATACAACCTAATACTTAAATATTCCAAGTAGTCTACTACCATTGGAAATGGAATTTTTAAATATCAAGAAGTATTTTCTAAAAATCGAGTAAAGTTAAAAAGTATTGATTTAATCAATTTTTTGCATTTTTCGAGAGCAGTTTTCTTATTTTTTAAGACATGATTCAATAGGCTTTATGCAATTTTTAGAAGTGTTAATTGGGGATTAAAATAATTGAAAAATGATTTAAAAGAAAAGGTAAAAGGGAGGATTAATTAGGAACATTAGATGAGATGGAGAAGGAATGTTGACAATTAGATTAAATGACCTATATAAAAGGGTTAAATGGCTTATTTTTGTTAACATTTGAATAAGAGCATCTTCTTCATCTAACCCCCTTAAGTCGATGGCACTTCCTTAATCCATCTCCTTTTCTTTTTTATTTATCTTCAAATTAACACCTTAAAATCACTTATAAGCATATTTTCACATTGATTAAGGCTTGATTATGGAAAGAGTATCACAAAAACAAGCTTGTATTTAAAGAATTCAAAGGTAAGGGTTTAAAGTGAATAGTAACACATTTTTTATAGAGTGAGTTTTTCTTAGATTTGATATTTTTTTAAGGATCCTTGGGGTTTATATAAGACATCTACAAAGTTAGATTTCATTTTGTTTGAGTCTTTAATTTTATATTGATTTTTGATCATGAAAGTGGTGTATATATTGTAAAGAAATAAGGATTTAGAAAGTTAAAAGGCAAGGAGAAGGTTTAGAAGACCTAGTTGGGTGTGAATAAGCTTAAAGGTAAGTGTATTCCTTATAGCATATGATATATGTGTTAAATTATGAGTTTAAGTGTGTAATTAATCCACATAATTAATGTTTGATTTTATGTAATGACATGTAATGACTTATGATGCATTTTAGTAGCTAATTGTGATGTGGTGTGTGTTATTTAATGACTTGGTCAATGAAAATGTGAAAGAAGTGTTCACTTTACATGTTGCCTAAAATTCTCAACTGTGAGGATTTGCATGATTTATTGCTAGAATGATTTAAAAATGCATGGAATTAGTTAATTGTGTGGTTTAAAATGCATGACTAAAGGTATTGCTTGATTTGGATAGGATGGCCAAAGATTTTGTGTCTTTAAGTAAGCATTTGTGCTGCCTTAATAGTAAGATTTGGCATTGGCTTAATTAGGATGTAAATTGTTAATAAGTTTGATACTTGTACTTTAACTAAAGTTGACATAATACAAGGCTTTTGCATGCTTACGAATGTTTTAAATTATATGAATGATGATGCATTAGGCGCCTTTTATCATAAATTACATGTTTATGTATGATTGCTCTTGATGGCTGAATGGCCTAAGTGCACATTGTAGATAATTATGTTAGTTTATGAACCTCCTTATTGTGGTATGGTATCTATGGAGTTTGATGCATGAAAGTATATATATGGCATATGTTTTTGGCTATAAGGCTTAATATGTAAGTTGTAAATGATGTAACGATCATCATGTCAATCAGACATATATAATGACCTATATGTGATTAGGTAATTAAAGAACTTGATTTTTCCTTTAAAGTTATTTGTTCACCAAATATATAATAAAACTTTCTTAAGCTACATTTAAAAGGTGAAACCAAATGTAAAATGTGGTGGCCCATATATGTAGACAACCTAGCTTGCATAGGTTGGCCGATCAACTAAGAGTTTAGCAACTATGCCACCTCTTACCTAGTCTAAACTCCAAAATTAGGCAAGAGGTGGCATACAAACAAACATCCCATCTTTATTTTAAAACACTATTCATATAACCTTTATAATCAAAACCCTTCCACTAAACTATTAATTTTTAAACAAACTCATCCAAGATCCAAACCAAGAAAAACCTCATCCAAAAACACTATTTGGGATCTTTGTGTCAAAAATTCGATAGCAAAATAGCTATCTAGTGACATTAACCCATTTTAAGATCTATAGAAAAACACACTTCTATATATATACACAACATAATCTCAACTCTGTAATCCACCTGGTCACTCTAATAAAATATTAGCATCTCAAATATACATACATAATAGATGGTAACCACAATGCAAACATGCCTAAACAAAAATATCTTGCCTCAATATGTGTACAATGGCCCTTCTAGACCTTACAACTACTGTATCAGCCTTAGTATGTAAAGTGGCCTAGGGGACCCTACGACTGCTATACCAAACCAAGTATGTATATATTTGTATAGTGGTCCTCTTGACCTTGTGGCACCAAACCCAGTATGTATAATGGCCTCGTGGGACCCTATAGCTGCTATATAAGACCTATGGTCACTGAGGTACCCTAACATCTACTATCAATCCCTAATTGACTAATCAACCTATCCAATCTAGGTTGTCTAATTGTATGGGCAACTCACCATATTTGTTTATATTTTGTCATCTTAAATAACTTGGTTTATGTTTTAGTTAACAAATTTGGTTAAAACATGACCTTTGAGAAATATAGTTATTAATCTTCATATTCCAATTATGTCATCATTCATCTATAATAAGCTCATTGTTCAACATATATGGCATACTAAATTCTTATGCTTAATAGCCACATCATAAGCCTTTCATGCCACAAGTATGAGATTATTCTTTTTATTCTTCTGCCTTACCATAACATATGCATTTAATGTATTTCATGAGGCAACATTCAAACTTTTTATAAATGATCATTCCATTTTGATTTGTTATATTCCTTTGAGGAATATAAGTAAACATTTCTCTAATTGACATTATATGAGTCATTTTTTTGTACATCTTCATAACAAGCCATATACTCCTCATTATCACATATATTATATTAATCTTAACACCTCTATACCGCACACACAACACTAATTGTACATACATCCTCATTAAAGATTCAGTCATATCACTTTATCCACAAACATATACCTAAACTCTTTTCATTGTCTAAACATCATTATAATATCATTCTTAGGGTCATTATCCATACTAACTTAAAATATAACAATTATAAAGCTCAATAGGCATTTGGCCATACATAGAAATCACACTCTAAAACCATTTATTTTCTTTTAAAATAACATCATTTATAATTATAGGTTTAGTGTGTGTGTGTATCTATATATAAAGTAATATCAATTCGATCATCTCATTTATACCTCATAAAATTTATCTTACATAAATAAGCATTTTCATTTGAACTAATGAACCACCTTATAATTTCCATATACATTATTTTCATCACATCAATTAATTCCATAAGGTTGATTATGTTCACATCTCAAATTTCTATTCCAATTACATTCACACAATCATTTTAGGAATATACTAAGGCATTTTGATGACCATTTAGCCTACACCACAAATCAATTGATTGCACCATCCATATAAAATTCAATGTACTTATAATATTAAAACATCATTAATTATCATAAGTAAGCTATCATTATTCATGTCCATCATAAGACATGCATACCCTAAATTTTTTTAGAATTCATATGTTCAATATATATATACATATATATACTTATAACATTATCTCACAAGCTATAACCATAACTAACCTTTTTATTCTTACATTTCCAAACTACATTGACCATAAATTTCATTATATAACTTAACCACTTATACCAATCACACATGTATAATAATATGTCATTTCATAACATAAACTCAACTTGTATTTACCTTTATTCATTACCAAAAACATACTTATTTATCTATTATTACCAAAATACATAATTATAACACATTTATCTACTCACATACACACTCTAGAAGTTAAATTTGATCAATAAAACAATTTATCATCGGATACACATATCGTATATGTGTTATCACTTACTTTAAGCTCAATTTAATAGCACTTAATCTCTAAATCCCCAAAATAACTTTGTCTTTTCTCTATCATACCTTAACCGAATTCCTTAGACAAATGTACACAATAAAGTTATTCAATTAAAATTCAAGCAATCCATAAGTCGTATAATTATATAAAACCAGCACCTTTATTCCATCCAAAACATCTCACTCTACCATAACATATAAATCAGCTTCAATCACTATACACAATATATGCCTTATTTGATAGAATTCTTATAAAAAATTCTCAGACACCAAATCATAAATACCAATAGAAAAATACTTATGCTTTATTAGAACTTTTCAATGGCAAAACCACCCTAAACCACCATAGTACCAAGTTAATATCCACCTTATTCTTTTTACTGACAAAGTAGCAGTAACAAGTACCCTTCCTCACCATCTATTTTTTGGCCTCAGTTGTATCAGCAAGCCATTGATCACCTAGCCCATTCTTCTTCCTCTTCTTGGCTTTTTCCTTTTTTTGTAATTCTCTTTAGCACTGCCTTTTATTTCTTCTTTCCTTATTCTTCTCATTTTTTATCTCTTCCTTTATCTTTATCTCTTTCTTTTTCTACTTTTTCCTCTTTCCTAAATTCATGTCTGCCCTTTTTTTTCTTGTCTTTGCTACCACCGGTATCATCACTACTATCATTGTCACTAACATTGCCACTTGCCATCACAACCTTCTCCTTCACCATGAGCCTTTCTCTCTCATCCCTCCTTTCTTTTTCGATTTGTTGTCACCTTTTTCTTCTTTTTTTCTTTCTTTTTTTCTCCTTTTCTATTACCCATTTTATGTTCTCAAATATGGCTAGCTTCAAAAGTTACAAAAGATCTTTTGGGCAAAAATGCCTTCATATCTACTTCTTTCAAAAATTTGCAAATTAATCAACCATTCTATCCTTTTATTTCTTTTCATTTAATTTTATAAATTACTCTGAACCTCTAAAAAATTTTAATTCCTATCCCAAAATGCCTTTCATAATTTTTAAGTATTAGGTCATTAAAATATCGAAGGTAAACTAAGTAATAACTCAAAAACTTGGTTTAACTTCTTTTCTAAAAACTATATATCCTAAAATCTTTATTTTTCATTTCCAACTTATATAGTAACCACTTTTCCAAATAGAATTTCCCTTACAATCCCTTATTAAATTTTATCTTTTCATTTTATACAATCAATGCCCTAGGCATTAAAACACTTTTTATGCTTGGGAAAACCCAATTCATTCCAGCATAGGATTTTTAGCCATTACATTTCTTCTCCTTTTAAATGAATTTCATCCTTGAAATTTTAAAATTCCAATGTACTTCATATCATTACTAGTATACTATTTCCTTAATTCTAGGTTCATACTTTTGTGGTAGCCTCTCACCTTGTTTGACATCTTATGAGCATCATTTTCTTCCTATCATCCACTACTTTAAACTATATCCTCTTATCATTATTAACAAACACTTCCCCTCTTTGACCTTTCTTAGAAGTCCATAGTACATATACTCTTATCTCTTAAAATTTCTTTATTATACTTATAATATGATATATCATTTACTATCTTTCTTATTACTTTCACACAATAAAACCACCACACTTTCGCTATGCTACTCTGATACATAAAACCTTATCAACTATCATCTATTTTACATAATCATCATACCAACTCTTTATCATTATTAACACTATATAACCAATTCCATATACATTCCTATGGATTAAATCTCCCATTTTCTCTACTTAAAACTTAACCATAACAACTTTTTCTTGAATTTCTCAATCCTTCCATATATTGCTCACTTGGATGAGTGTATCCTATCAATTTTCCCAATTGGTCAAGGAAAAAATATATATATGGAAGAGATGTTATGGTTATATGAGTATGATGATGTAAATATAAGTAATGAGGCAACATGTATGCAATTTCTTGAAATGAGATTCAGGTGTCATGATGCATAACCCAGCCTACTAGCTTATGTGCTAATGATACTTAACCCTAAACCTTGGGGACATGATACATAGACTAAGAGCATTAACTCATACCTCTATAAATATATATTTATAGAATTGAGTTGTCTCTATTTAACTCCTTACTTCTTACTTAAGCCTTCATGTGCAGCTTGTATTTCTATTACATCAAGAATCCTCACTTTCTCTAGTGATACTTCTTTATCATCACCTCTCCATTCTAATACTAATCATTGGTTAATCATATTCTTCACTTGGTTATATTATAATAACCCATATCAATACCTCTACTTCTCATCAAGATCATACAATCTAACTTTGTCTATGTTACATTAAAACCAAAAAGCACATAATCTTATTTTGCTCTTATCCCTAACCTTTAACACTTTTATACTCTTCATACATACCTTACATGCCTATGAATGCCTAAATCGGAGCTCTGATACAACTAAATGTGACACCCTTACCTAGTCCAAACCCATACTCAAGCAAGAGGTGGTACGCAAACTAACATCCCATCTTTATTTAAAAACACTATTCTTCTAACCTTTATAATCAAAACCCTTTTGCCAAACTATCACTTATCAAGCAAAGTCATTCATGATCTAAACCAATAAAAACCTCATCCAAAAACACCATTTGAGATTTTCATATCAAAAATTTGAAAGCATAATAGCTATCTGGTGACATTAACTAAATTTAAGACCTGTAAAAAAATGCACTTTTATATATATACACAACACAATCTTAACTCTATGATCCACCTAATCACTCCAATAACATATCAGCATCTTAAACATATACATATATCACATATGGCATCCATAATATAAACATGCCAAAACATACATATCCTACCTAAGTATGCATATTTGATCATTCATTATAGCAACACATCATTATTGTGTATACATTCAGTGTGTGTGCGTATACACACACACACACACACATATATATTTGAAAACCTACTTAAATGCAAATAACTTCTTCCTATAATACTTATAAGAGTTAGCTTATGAATATATATGAACTTAAAAGAATATCAATGAATTGAAAAGCATCCTCCTTCATAAATCTACTTTGTTGCCACTAGTAATTCCTTTATTGTGCATCATGCCTTATGAACCTATGCATTACAAACAGATGATGTGTTAAGCTATGGTGTATCTAATGATATATTGTTTATACCTTGCTAATCATTACATATATCTTATACTTATTTATATTTTGGGAAAACTTAAATATCATATTAACAAAAGTAGTTATATAAATGGGTAGAAAAAATGCATTTAATGGAAATATAGTGTACATATACATATATATATATATATATACACACACACACACACACACACACACACACACACACATTAGCACATGCATGACAATTATCACACTCAGACCTATCGACTTACTGATGCTTAACTTTATGGTGCAAAACATAAATCGATATAGATATACACAAATCATGCATGCATTGTCCTACACATACTTATTGTGTAGTAAGAATACTTCTTCACATACATATATAAGTATACATTTTTTAGTATATAATACATATGAACATGCATATAGTTTTTCATATTATTTTAGGATTTTCACCCAAAATAAAACTACTCATAAGCTTGTTGGATCATTAACATAATAGTATAGATTATGTATATGTTATTGATAGAAATTATGTATGTTAACCTACACATATATATCTTATGCATATCTCTAACTCATATCACATGCATCTAATGCTTCGTGTGTGTGTGTGTGTATATATATATATATATATTAACCTACACATATATATCTTATACATATCTCCAACTTATATCACATACATCTAATGCTTTGTGTATGTGTGTGCGCGTGTGTGTGTATGTATACATGTACACTTTCACATGTATTCTAGGCTCTTGCAATAACTTTAACATATAGAAAGTTATGTTTAACATAAGGATATTATAGTACAATTGCATATTTTGTGTACACACACACACACACACACACACATATATATATATATATAATTATAATATCTAGACAAGTATCAAATACATAATCACTTCTAAGAAGATTATAGTCTTTTAACTACATCCCTTTAACCTCTTTAAACATTATTATACATTTGTTTTACCACATATAAATAAAACATGTATTATCACATAAATATTTTTTCTAGAAATTAAGCTTTTATGATGGAATTATAATAAGAAAGATCGTAATTAGTGAAATAAAACATATACAAAGTAAGGCAAGCTAGATATTCATATACATGTATCACACTATACATGTAAAACCATTGTTACTAAATATTTACAAAGCCTATATTCATTTAATCATTTATTATATCCCTTTATTACATTAACCATTATTATGTCATAACTACAATTATATACTTAATAACATAAGCATCTTAACAAATCATCCACACACATTAAGCTCATATCTCAACACATTCATGTCTATATTATTAATTTAATAAACCTTTTACATTTTTATCCATTCTATTTTATTTTGCTCATTTCTTTTGTTTAACATTTTTTGCCTATACCTAGAGCTAGACACT
>CANXYI011697028.1:0-11071 GCA_948208565.1 Hura crepitans
CTAAAACAATTATTTTTGGAGGTCTAAAAAATTATTAAAATTTTTTTGAAGTTTAAAGAGAAATTAGAATTATCTAGGTCATTAGATCACCATTTGTCATTATCTAACCATGCCACCCACTTAATATATATACCTTTACATATGTGGGAGAGCCACATGTGTAAAAGGGTGTCATCTTCCTCCTCTCCCAAACTCCCATTGCCGATGCCATATTCCCCCCTCCACCACTTTTTCTTTTTTCTTTTACCACCAAACTCAACATAATTTATGTGAAATCACACCTCTATAGCCAATAGAACACATTCCAAGTGAAAGAATCCAAAAATATTGGCTCAAATTGGAGAAATAAAAAATAGAGGGAATAGTGCTCAATTTGAGTGTAAGTGGATTTTTTTGTACTTTTTATTTTTATTTAGGTAGCTTTAGTAATTCTAAGAAAAACCATGTTTATAGATTTTTATTTAGAGCTATGCAGGATTTTATAAAATTTTTCTAAGGGTTAAGGTTACATATGTAGGTTTAAGAAAAAGTGTTGAAGAAGGAAGGGAGCAAAAGCCTTAAAGTGGTGAAAAAAAGGTGTTTTCACACCCTAGGTATGTGAATTTGATGTAATAAATACATGCCATAATGTGTGTTTATGTATGTATACTTTTACATATGTATGGAAATGTGGATGTGTGTATGCATGAGCATGTTTATGTGAAATGATCATTTCATCATGGAATAAAGATATTATGTATGTCATTTAAGTGGAGAAGGCATGTGCATGTGTGTGAAATATATGTAGCTGAATGGTATGGCATATAGTCGTGGCATGTGCACATGTGTTTGGTGTATGTCAATTATGGGGTTATGATGAAAATGTGGTATATAATGTGGTTATCATATGTAACATGAGGAAAGAGAATAAATGATAATGGATAATTAAAATATATGTCACTTTAATGTGAAAAAGGAAAGTAATTGTGTGTATAGGAAGTTGGCCTTTTATCGTGTAAGTAAATTGTTCATTTTTTATAGGATGAGAAGTGTGAATTTAGGGACATTAAGTGAGTATACATAAAGGACATTTATGCTAAAAATAATGGTATTATATGGTGAATGAAAAGTGAAGCTTGTGATGCTTATATGGCATGAGTAATGTTGATTATATATAGCATGAGATATAAGCAAAATGAACAAATGAATAGTGCATAAAGTGGAGGTGACCTATAACTAGGAAAAATAAGTAACTGCATAAATGACCTATAATTGTGCAAGTGAATAATAAATAGAACTTGGCCCATCACTTACACACCCACTAGATGGATTGACCAGTCAACTAAGAAGTTAGCAGCTGCTAAGGGTATTAGTCCTCCTAGGGCTATTGCTTATGTGATTATGATGGCGGGTGCAGCCGTCGAGGTCCTAATATTAGGCTATACACATCCGTATATTGGGAGGTCTATAGACTGATTCTTGCTACCCGTTTGCTAAATTATGGATATTAAGAGGTCTCATGGGGCTGATCCTTACTATCCACCTAAGATATATTGTTAATGATGGCTAGGATATTGGGAGGTCTCATGGGGCTAATCTCTACTATCTACCTAAGACATGCTATTAATGATGACTGGGATATTGGGCGGTCCCATGGGGCTAAGCCTTGCTATCCCTCTATAGATATTAGGAGGTTTACGGACTGATCCCTGCTATCTGTCAGTTCGGTATTGGGAGGTTCTAGTGAATTGATCCCTACTATCAGATAGGGTAGGTGCAACTACCGAGGTCTAAAATATAGGTTGTTACATAGCCTAGATCCCATTATCAAGTGCCTTAAAGTGTAGTCTTTCTAGTATAGGCCTATATATAAAAGTGAACATGGATAAATAATAACAAAAATATAATATAAATTGGGAAAATTAATTGAATGGCAAGTCACTGGTAAATAAATCTTAAGATTGAAGAATAATTTTAATAATATTTTATATTAATAATTCTGTGTGTTGTATTATTGATTTATATTATGAGTTTTGCATGAATGTATGCATGACATGCACATATTACATTAAATTCACCACAGGGTTTCATACTCAGAGTATCGATGTTTCGATTTGCAGGTTGTAAATAGCAGTAGCAGCTCACCCTCATTATTTGTAGTGTAGCAGTACAGCTATTTTTTGGTATCATTTTAGTACTTTGGGGATCTTTAGTAGTGGCACTCATGTATAAATGGGTTGGGCTTAGCTAATGTGAATATTATCTATGTATAGTAATTATCATATAACTGCTATTGACCACATGATTGTATGATTTATGAGTTATGTGCTATTAATGACTATATTTTTTGAATGTTATGAGCCTGAGGCCTTGTGTACTATGATGTGACTGAGATAAGAACTTAGGGGGACTAGAATGGTCCAAATGATAAAGGAGGTATTGGTTATGTTATTAGAAGTGTTTTTTACAGGTTTAAATTTGGGTTTTTTTACCCGGGTAGCCATTTTGCTACCCAAATTTCTATAAAATAGTTATGTCTAGTTAGATGAAATTTAGGGTTTGTTATAGTCAATATGAGAAGGAAATAAGAGTAGGATAAATAATTAATCAATATTTTTCTACTAAATACATATAGTCATAAGAGTTAAATGAATAGGGGTTGGTGCAAAATCATGATGGGTGACTAGTGGGAAGTAGCATTGCCTATCAAGTTCCTTCAGGAATCAGTTAGGGGTGTAATATTTAGTGGTATCAAAGTGTGGTTTAGGCATTCCTTGGCTTATTATACATGAGTGCCAATGTCTAGGATTTTGTGTTTTTGATAAAGCTACAATGCATGAGGTTGATAGGCTGTACTTTTGTAGTGATACAAAATGAATGAAAGGACCCCATTAAACTGAGGAAAAGAGGTGTCCAGCCATGCTCCCATCACTGTTTAGGGAGAAAAAGTGAGTGTAGCCACTCTAAAACCTAGTGATGTTGCAAAATAGCCATAGCCATAGACTCAAATTTCCCTAGCACTTCTACAGTAGATAGTAGATTTGTTGAGGCATACTTTAGCAGTTGCTCCACCACCTCTACCAGCTCCTATACCATTTCCTCCACCTCCAGTTGCATTATAAAGGACCTATCTTGAAAGAGTGAAAAAGATGAGAGCAGTGGACTTTCTAAGGACCAAAGAAGATGATGCTGCTAGATCAAAGTTTTGGCTGGAGAGAACCCTTAGAATCTTAGAGTAGCTAAAGTGCATGAAAGAAGAAAGTTTGAAATGTGCCAACTCAGTCCTCCAAAAAGAAGCATATCATTAGTGGGATACCACAAAGAGAAGGAGGTAGTAGCTAAAGTGACTTGGGAGTATTTTTTGAAAGAGTTTAGAAAGAGATTCATACTAGAATCATACAAAGACAAAAAGAGACAAAAGTTCTTGACCTAAAGCATGGTAAGAGATCTATGTCCGAATATGAGAAAAACTTTATGAGGCTAAGTAGATATGTAGAGGAATTAATTTCTATAGAAGAAGAGAGATGTAAGAGGTTCGAGAAGAGCCTCAATGCAAAATTAAGGATACAAATAGCCACTACAAAGATCAGAGACTTTTCAACCTTGGTGTTAGCAGCATATGACATGGAAGAACTGATGTAAGAAAAGAGAGAGTTATTTTAGAAGAAGAGCCCATTTACAACAAGCTAGACTAGCTCAGCACTTAGGGCTAGTAAGAGATAGAAAGAGTCTCAATCAGTGTAACATACCCTGAGGTAGACCCAGACACAAAGGTTAGGTTAAGCTTCTACATTTAGGCCTCGACCTTTACAGTAGGTCTTTAATGCCCCTACATCAGCAGCTAGGATACACCCCTAACTTGTGAGACTTGTAATAGAAGACATTGGGGGCAGTGTTGGTAGATAAAAAGGAGAGAGTGTTTTACATGTGGAGCCAGATATCACTTTAAGAAAGCCTGTCCACAGATGCATGCTAAAACTACCTAGACATAAGTTTTTATAGCACCATAGATTAAGGGATAAAGATAGAATAAGGGTGATTAGTAGAGTAGTAGCCAGATAACTAGATTTAATTCACGAGGTCCAGCATGATAGTATGCCATTAGAGCCTGTAAGGAGGAAGAAGCTTTAGATATTATTGCTAATACATTTTATCTATTTTATACATCTATTTTGGCTTTAATAGATCCAGAATTAACCCACTCGTATATTTGTACTACATAAGCACGAGATAGAGGGTTAGAACCAGAGCCTATAGATATAGATATTTAAGTTAGTAACTTAATCGATAGAGTGTGACAATGAATAAGATATACAGACACTGTGCTTTAGTAATCTAGAATTGGCTATTCCCTGCAGACCTTATTGAACTTCCTTTTCATGAATTTGACATTATCTTTGGTATGGACTGGTTATCAAAACATCGGGCAATGGTTGATTGTAAACATAATAAGCTTACCCTCAGGATAGTAAAGTGACATGAAGTGATAGTTATGGGTGAGAAAAACTCTATGGTTAAATTATCTTCGATATTACATCAAGATGACTTATTTGTAAGGGATGTGAAGCCTATTTAGCCCATGTAGTTTATACCAATAGCTCCACACCCAGCCTTGATCAAATACCTATAATGTCTGAATTTCCTAATGTATTTGCAAAAGAGTTACCAGGATTACCTCTATAGTAAGAGGTTAA
Organism: Hura crepitans; assembly: GCA_948208565.1. Taxonomy (NCBI): domain Eukaryota; kingdom Viridiplantae; phylum Streptophyta; class Magnoliopsida; order Malpighiales; family Euphorbiaceae; genus Hura; species Hura crepitans. The sequence goes on from CANXYI011697028.1 coordinate 4,674, forward strand.
CTTTGAGATTGAAATATATCCTAGTACAACACCTGTATCTATTACCTCTTATTAGATTGCACCTACAAAGTTGAAGGAATTGAAAGTGCAGTTGCAAGAATTGTTAGATAAAGGCTTTATTAGATCGAGCACTTTACCTTAAGGAGCACTTGTACTCTTTGTAAAGAAGAAAGACGGGTCGTTTCTATTATACATTGACTACAGACAACTAAATAAGGTGATGGTGAAGAATAAATATCTATTACCTAGAATTAATGACCTCTTCGATTAGCTCGGAGGTGCCAATGTATTTTTTAAGATAGATTTGAGATTAAGGTACCATCAATTGCGGATTAAGGAAGCTGATATCCTGAAAACTACCTTCAAAACTAGATATGGGCATTATGAATTCTTAGTAATGCCATTTGGACTCACTAATGCTCCAATAGCTTTCATAGACCTGATGAATAGAATCTTTAAGCCCTATTTAGACCAATTTGTGGTGTTAATCATAGATGACATCTTGGTGTATTGCAAGAGTCGAGAGGAATATGGGCAACACCTCAGAATTGTGTTACAAGCTTTAAGGGAAAAGCAGTTGTACACTAAGCTGAACAAGTGTGAATTCTAGTTAAATGAGATGACATTCCTAGGCCATATTACCTCAGTTGAAGGTATCAGGGTGGATCCTAACAAGGTTAAAGCTATACTAGAGTGGAGTCCTCCTAGGAATGTGATTGAGATTTAAAGCTTTCTAGGGTTGGCTAGTTATTATAGAATATTTGTAAAAGGTTTCTTAATGATTGTAGCCCCACTCACTAGGTTATTGTGCAAGGATGTGAATTTTGTATAGGATGATAGATGTTAAGCCAATTTTGATAGATTGAAGATGATGTTAATAGAGGCTCCTATCCTCACTCAACCTAAGCAAGGGAAAGACTTTGTCATTTACAATGGCACATCACACAATGGATTAGGGTGCATATTGATATAAGAAGTTAAAGTGGTAGTTTATGCCTCTAGATAATTGAAGCTACATGAGAAGAATTATCCTACTTATAACTTAGAGCTAGCTGCCATTGTCTTTGCACTAAAAATTTAAAGACGCTGCCTATATGGTGAGAGATGCTACATTTATATTGATCATAAGAGCCTAAAATATCTCCTCACACAGAAGGAGTTAAACTTGAGGTAGAGATGCTGGCTAGAGTTGATTAAGGATTATGATTGTTTGATAGACTACCACCCAGGAAAAGCCAATGTGGTTATAGATGCATTGAGTCAAAAGTTCATGGCAACAATGAGAGCCATGAATGTCAGAATAGAGTATATAGAGAAAGATGCCATCTTAGTTGAACTGCTTAAGCCTAATTTCAAACAGCAAATAAAAGAGGTACAGACACGAGATGAACAAGTTATACAGACTATAAGTAAAGTTAAAGATAGAAAGACTACCAAATTTGAATTAGGAGAAGATGAATGTTTATGCTACCATGGTAGATTATGTGTAACTGACATAGATGAGCTGAGAATGTAGATTTTGAAGGAGGCATATAAGGCTTCATATTCTATGCACCCAAGAAGTATAAAGATGTACTTGGATTTGAAACCCCATTATTGGTCATCAGGAATGAAATATGATATAGATGAGTATGTAGCTAGATGTTTAACATGTCAGTAGGTGAAGGCTAAACATCAAGTTCCTTCTAAATTGTTACACCTAATAGCAATAACAGAATGGAAATGGGAGAAAGTTACTCTAGACTTTGTAATGGGACTACCTATGACTAGAAGCAAATTTGATGCCATATGGGTAATCATGGATAGGATGACCAAGGTAACTCACTTCATTCTAGTTAGGATGGATTATTCTTTAAAGAAGCTAGCACGACTGTATGTTGATGAGATTGTGAGGCTACATGGTGTACTAGCAGCAATTATTTTAGATAGAGATCCTTAGTTCACCTCTAGATTTTGGAAAAAGTTACATAAAGCTCTTGGTACTTGACTAACATATAGTATAGCCTTTCATCCCTAGATAGATGGATAGCCAAAATGGGTGATATAGGTATTAAAAGACATGTTATGTAGCTGTGTTATAGAGTTCAAAGGAAGTTGGGACCATCATTTGTCTTTGGCTAAATTTGCAGACAATAATAACCATTAAGCTAGCTTGGAACCTAACTTGATCAAGGATGTAAAAGATAAAGTCAAGATCAGAAGAGAGAGATTAAAGACTACTATAGATTGATAGAAGTCATATACTAACTTAAAATGGAGGGATATTAAATATAAAGTGGGTGAAAAAGTATTCTTGAATGTATCACCATGGAAAAAGATACTCAGATTTGGTAAGAAAGGAAAGCTTAGTCCTAGTTTTATTAGTCTTTATGAGATAATAAAATGTGTGGGACCATTGGCATATAGGCTGGCATTACCACTTAAGTTACAACAGATTCATGATGTATTTTATGTTTCGATGCTCATGTGATACAAGTCTGATACATTTCATGTGATCTTTATGAAAGATATTCAAGTGTAGCTAGATTTGACTTATGAGGAACTAGTGTAGATTATGGCTAAAGAAGTTAAGAAATTGAGGAATAAAGCCATACCATTAGTCAAAATGCAAAGGAAACATCATAATCGAAAGAGGCTAGGTGGTAAAATAAAGAGCAAATGAAGGCTCAGTATCCACACCTATTCTCACTAAGTAATTTTAAGGATGAAATTACATAAGAGGGGAAGAATTGTAATGCCCGTAAATTGAGGTTTCATGAATAGTACCTCCAAGACTTAAATAGTGCTCTCATAGAGGCAGGACACCTTTGTAAGGCTAAAAAGGTTGTGTACTAGTCACAAAACTTTGATAAGCCAAAAAATTATAAAAATGAAATAATTTAAAAATTTAGCAGAACCAATAATTCATTTTAGGCAGTAAACTAGTGAATAATGGCCTTAAATGGACTTGTACCAAGAATGACCCAGGGCGTGCTTAGAAAGATCTGAAAATACCATACCCTTCGGTCAAAAATTCTAATCTACATATTAGTGAAGGAATTTTAATTTTCTAAGGTCATTTGGTAATTTTTTAGAATTTATTATTTTCATGAGTGAATAGTAACCATAGTTGCCATTAGAGTTTGGACTTAAAATTTTACAGGCCCTATAATGGGCACAATCAAGGATTTTAGCACTAAAATGATAATTTTTGAAGGTCTACAAAAATTAGTAAAATTTTTTGAAGTTTAAAGAGAAATTGGAATTATCTAGGCTATTAGATAACCATGTGTCATTATCTAACCATGCCACCCACTTAATATACATACCTTTATGCATGTGGGAGAGCAACATGTGTAAAAGGGTGTCATCTTCCTCCTCTCCCAAACTCTGATTTTTTATGCCATATGCCCCCTCCTCCACCACTTTTTCTTATTTCTTCTACCTCAAACCACCACCAAACTCTATATAACTTATATGAAATCACACCTTCATAACCTCTAGAATATATTCCAAGTGACATAATCCAAAAATATTAGCTCCAATTGGAGAAATAAGGACAGAGTGAATGGTGCTCAATTTGTGTGTAAGTGGTTTTTTCTTAGTTTTTTTATTTTTATTTTATATAGCTTAGTAATTCTAAGAAAAACCATTTTTGTAGAATTTTATTTGGAGCTATGTAGGATTTTATAAGATTTTTCTAAGGGTTAAGGTTATATATGTAGGTTCAAGGAAAAGTGCTAAAGAATGAATGGAGCAAAGGCCTTGAAGTGGTGAAAAAGGGTGTTTTCACACCCTAGGTATGTGAATTTGATATAATAAATGCATGCCATGATGTGTGTTTATTTATATGTGCTTGTACATGTGTATGGAAGTGTGGATGTGTGCATATGTGAGTATGTTTATGTGAAATGATTATTCCATCATGTTAATGTAATGGAATAAAGATGTTATATATGTCATTTAAATAGAGAAGGCATGTGCATGTGTGTGAAATGTATGTGACCAAATGGTATGGCATGTAGCCATGGCAAGTGCATGTATGTATGGTGTATGTCAATTATGAGGTTATGATGAAAATGTGGTATATAATGTCGTTATAGTATGTAATATATAGAAAGACAATATATGATAATGGATAATTAAAATGTATGTCACTTTAATGTGAAAAAGGAAAGTAATTATGTGTATGGGAAGTTAGCCTTTTATGGTGTAAGTAAATAATTCATTTTGTGTAGGATGGGAAATGTGAATTTGGTGACATTAAGTGAGTATACATAAAGGACATTTACGCAAAAAATGATGATATTATCTCATGAATGAAAGGTGAAGCTCATGATGCTTATATGGCATGAGTAATGTTGATTATATGTAGTATGAGATATAAGCAAAATGACTGAATGAATGGTGCACGAAGTGTGAGGTAACCTATAACTGGGAAAAATACGTAACTATATAAATGACCTAAAACTGTGCAAGTGAATAATAAATTGAACTTGGCCCATCAGTTAGACACCCACTGGATAGGTTGACCAGTCAACTAGGGAGTTAGCAGCTACTAAGGGTATTGGGCCTCTTAGTACTATTACGTGTATGATTGTGTTGGCAAGTGCAACAGTCGAGGTCCTAATATTGGGCCTTATACATCTAGGTATTAGGAGGCTTTTGGACTGATCCTTGTTACCCATATGTTGGATTATTGATATTGGGAGGTCCCACAGGGCTGATCCTTACTATCCACCTAAGACATGTTACTAATGATGATCGGGATATTAGGAGGCCCCATAGGGCTGATCCCTACTTTCCCTTTACAAATATTGGGAGGCTTATAAACTAATCCCTACAATCAGCTAGTTTGGTATTGGGAGGTTCTAATGAACTGATCTTTACTATCAAATAGGGTAGGTGCAGCTACCAAGGTCCAAAATACAGGCCACTACATAGCCTAGATCCTATTATCCAGTGCGTTAAAGTGTAGTCTTTTTAGTATAGGCCTTCATATAAAAGTGAATTGGGAAAAATAATAACAATAATATAATATAAATTGGAAAAATTAATTGAATGGCAAGTCACTGGTAAAGAAATTCTAAGATTAAAGAATAATTTAATAATATTTTATATTAATAATTCTATGCACTGCATTATGGATTTATATCATGAGTTTTGCATGAATGTATGTATGACATACACATATTACATTAAATTCACAATTGGGTTTTATACTCAACGTATCGATGTTCCGATGCGCAGGTTTTAAATAGCAGTAGTAGCTCAGCCTCAATATTTGTAGTGTAGTAGTGCAGCTATTTTTTGATATCATTTTAGTACTTTTAGGGATCTATAGTTATAGCACTCATGTATGGGTTGGACTTTGCTAATACAAATATTATAAATGTATAGTAATTATCATGTAATTACTGTTGACCATGTGATTATTTGATTTTTGAATTCTGTGCTATGAATGACTGTGTTTTCTAAATTTTGTGAGCCTGAGGTCCTATGTACTATGATGTGATTGAGATAAGAACTTAGGGGGACTAGAAGGGTCCAGATGATAAAGTAGGAATTGGTTATGTTATTAGGAGTGTTTTTTGCAAGTTTAAATTTGGGTTTTATTACTCGGGTAGCCATTATGCAGCCCAAATTTCTATAAAATAAAGTTATATCTGGTTAGATGGATTTTAGGGTTTGTTATAGTCAATATGAAAAGGAAATAAGAGCACAATAAATAATTAATCAATATTTGCCTGCTAAATACATATAGTCATAAGTATTAAACAAATAGGGATTGGTACAAAATCAAGATGGGTGACTAGTAGGAAGTAGGATTGCCTATTAAGTTCCTTTAAGAATTGGGTAGGGGTGTTACATTCAGCTATTAGGCTATATATTGTCAAGAACCTAATGATCATACCTTAAATAAGCCTTTCAACCATATCTTAAGCACTATATGCATTATACTATTTTATATCCTTTATAAACATTCTGCATTATCATCTTATATCATATATATTGTCCATGCATTCTTCAATTTTTTTTTCATTTTGTGCATATTTCTATTCTTTATCATATAATTCCATAATCATAATAATAAACATACTCACACACATAAGCATCCCACAAATATGCTCGCTTCCTTTTACATGTTTTAGCCCATTCTGCTTAACTTGCACTTAAATAAATGCTTAACAGAGCTCTTCCAGCTAGTATGCTATTAGAGCTAGAGAGGAGGCTGATGCACTAGACATCATTGCTGGTACTTTTCTTTTCTTTGACTCACCTGCTTTAGCTTTGATAAATTTAGGGTCTACACATTTGTATATATGAATAGCTTGAGCATAATACTGGGGGTTAGATTATGAGTTTCTTAACCTAGAGATTATAGTTAGCCATCTCATAGGTTATCATGTCTTAGTAAA
>CANXYI011697040.1:0-10253 GCA_948208565.1 Hura crepitans
CATGGTGATCTAACGATCTAAATTAGCTCGATTTTTCCTTAAACTTTATATAATTTTAAAAATTCATTTGTGCTTCTAAAAATAACCATTTTTGTTTAAAAAATCCTTAATTATACTTACTTAGGGCCACATAAAATCTCAAGCTTAAATTCTAAAGGCAAGTAGGTGTACCATTCACCCGCTATAAAAATAAATTTAGAAAAAATATCAAATGATCTAAGAATATTAAAATTCCCTCACTAATGAAATCATTGGAAATTTTGACCTTCATGGTGTCCTATTCTCAGGTCTGTCTAGGAATATCTTGGGTAATTCTCGACACAATATCATTATATATCACTATTCACTTATTTACTGCATAAAATGAATTATTAGTTCTGCAAAAATTTTAAAATATTTCATTTTCATCATTTTTTTGACTTTTTAAAGTTTTATAACTAGTATCTAGCTCTTGTGGCCTTATAAAGGTATCTTGGTTTTCTTAAAATTCTATTTAAGCCTCGAAGGTACTATTCATGAAACCTCAATTTGTGGGCATTACAAGATGTCTTACTTATCAACAAATAAAAGTTGAACACCAAGTTCCTTCTAAATTGTTTCATCCTATAGCAATACCAAAATAGAAATAAGAAAGAGTCACTATAGATTACATAGTTAGGTTACCCATAACTAAGAGTAAATGTGATTTAGTATGGATAATTATTGATAGGTTGACCAAGACTGCACACTTTATTCTAGTAAGAATAGATTACTTGCCAAAAAAGCTAGCATAACTATAGATTGATGAGATTATAAGGTTACATAGAGTGCTGACACCCATCATCTCAAATTGAGACTTTTCATATCTAGATTTTGGAAGAAACTATATGATGCCTTAGGCAATTGACTCACTTTTAGTGTAGCATTCCATTCACAAACAAGTGGCCAATCAGAGCAAATTATTTAGGTACTAAAAGACATGACAAAGAGTTATGCCATTAAATTTAAAGGCAACTGGGATTGATAGTTGGCTTTAGTAGAATTTGCATACAATAATAGCCATTAGAAAACTCTAGGAATGGCACCATATAATGCTCTGTATGGTAGAAAATGTAGGACTTCGTGATGCTAGATTGAATTGGGTGAGAGTAAGCTAATGGAACTTGATTTGATTAAAGATACAAGAAGAGAAAGTTATATCGATTGAAAATAGCAATAAATAGACAAAAGTCATATGTAGATTTAAAAAGGAAATCAATTAAATATGCAGTAGGAGATAAAGTCTTCCTTAAAGTGTCACCTTGAATGAAAATACTCTAATTTGGCAAGAAAGGCAAATTGAGTCCAAAGTTTGTTAGGCCATATAAAGTTATTAAGTGTGTAGGGCTAGTGGCCTATAAATTGGCACTACCTCTAGAATTGCAATAAGTTTATGATATATTTCATGTCTTAATGTTAAAAAGTTATATATCTAATCATTCACATGTGCTTTCAATCGAGGAAATACAGGTGCAACTAGACCTCTCATTTGTAAAAGAGCTGGTTTAGATTTTAACGCGTGAGGTAAAAAAACTACATAACAAAGTAGTGACACTAGTAAAAGTACCATGGAAAAATTAAAACTCATAGGAAATAACCTGGAAAAATAAATAACAAATAAGGGACCAATACCCTTGCCTATTTAAACTAAATAAATTTTAAAGACAAAATTTCTTAAGAGAGAAAGGAAATGTAATACCTGAAAGCCTTGACTTTGTAAATAGTATTTCCCATGGCATGAATAGTATTTCCTAAGTAATCAAGTTAGACTGAGGTGAATGAGGGGGAGTACTAGTTATACAACTATGATTAGTGAAATAATGATGAAAATAAAGTTATAAGAAGTAACCATTAAACCAATAAAATTTTTCATGCCAATATCTAGTGAATAATGCACTTAGTTTACATCATGTGGTAAAATGGTCGGGATATGCCCAGACTAACCTAGAAATAGCATGACATGAAGGTCTAAAATTCTAATTAGTTTAATGTTGTTGAAATTAGAATTTTTTTGACATTGATAAGTATTTTTTATTTGAATTTCTTGAAAATATGTTTGATTAATTAACTAAGTTCCTCTTGGTTTTTTGACCTGAAATTTTAGAGATTCTTAAATTAGGAAACCATGTAATTTATGGTTTAAAGGGAAGTAATTTAGACACCTCAAATATTAAAATCACATTTTTGAAGCTCAAAATATAAATGGGATTAATTATAGCCTTAGATTACCATGTGGTGCAAACGTGGCCAACCATGGTCTTAATATAAAAAGAATAAGTGTGTGCATGTGAACGCTTGATTAAGACACCATTTTCTCCATGGCCAATGCTATTTTTTTCTCTCTTTTTTCCCTTTGTTCTTCACAACTCCACCAAATCTTCATGAAAACATAAATTTTTTACACACCAAAAATAATCTACTTCACCTGTAAAGCCTAATTCTAATGTCAATTTGTTAAAAGGACGTGACTTGGAGGCAAAAAGAGAGGTTTGAATATTTATAGTGTCAAACCCCTAAATTGAGGCAAAACCTAAATCTAAACCAAAGCATTTTTCTAGGTAATTAGAGATGCTTTAATTAATGATTCTAGTGTTATTTTTGAATTTGGAGTTGTATATAATTTTTTATGAATTTTTCTAATATAATCACTATTATGGAAATTAGACAACTTAGAAGAGTATAAGGATAAAGGCAAAGAGAAGCTGTGAGGTGCAATTCAAGATGGCAAATAATTTCTCTATAAGTGTATTCAACAAAATATGTGAATGCAAGTGTGTGTTGTGAAATTTCTATAATAGGTGCATTATGTGTAAATGATTTAGGGGTTAGTGTAATCCTAAAATGGAATTAAGTTATATTAGAGTTTATGGCATGATAACTAACTAGTATCAATGTAATATGGGTTGAAAATAAATTTGAAAGATGAAAAACCTATAATGGTCGAATGGTATCTAATAAGGGGATATAGTTAGAATTAAAGAAATTATTGTATAATGGGTATAATCAAACTATATTAAGCTTGAATAATTGGTATAACATGTATTAATTATGTACATTGATGTTTGTGTAGAATGGTAGAAGTATTGAACATCAAACATGTGCATATGGTGTGATGGAATGTGCAATGCCTAATGTATATGGACATAAAGCATTTGGTAATGTGTGTTTATAAATTGGTAATGTGTTTAATGGGAATTTTTGTCATGGTGTAAAATATGGGAAATGGTCATTTGCATGTGGTTAGAAAAGAGATAAATGATAATGAAATGACCATTGGCATGAAATATGAATTATGGAAATGGCATTTATGAGATGAATGACATGAAATAGCCATTTGATATGGCAATGCATGATAACCATTACTAAATGTGTATGTGGACATGGAAAATGGAAAAGGTAATAGGATTTTGGTAGAGTAAAATGTCCATAAGATATGTAATTGATGAGTAACAAAGTGATAATGTTAATAGTACATACATTTTAGAGAACCTACTACAGTGTCATTCATATATAGAGGTTGATATTTGATGATATTTGATTGTAAAAATAGTGTAGCCATTGAGAGGTCTAATAGAACTATTGCACATAATTTCATATGGGTGCAGCTATAATGCCTGTGTTTTTTAGGTTCTGTGAATAGTGCCACTGGGTTCGAGAAGTGTGCTCGAGGTGCCAGGTCACTTGTATATAAATTGAGGAGTGACACAAGTCATGAAACTTTGAGGTGCTTTAATTTGTTGAAAAGAGCAAAATTTAAAATTTTAGCAGAACCAATAATTCATTTTGTATTGTAAGTTACCCCTCGGTGCAATAAAAATTTTGTGCACTAGGATTAACCCAAGATAAGCTCGGACGGACCTAAAAATAGTGGACCCTGAAGCTTAAAAACTCCATAGAGTCCACTGGTTGAAGAATTTTTGGATTCCGAGGTCATTTGCAAATTCTCATAATTTTTTAGGCTGGCATACAAATCGAGGTAGTTTGAAAATGGCCCTATCAATGGAATTTGGCCACGAGAATTTACAAGTAGGTAGAGGGGATTAAAATAGGAAATTTAAAATAAATGGTGTAATTTTTTGAGGTCCGCGTGAATTTTGGTGAATTTTTAAAGTTTTTGTTAAAATCGAGCCATTTTAGTAAGGTTCGTGAGGCTATGGGACCCACTCATGCCAACTACTAGCTGTCCAGCACAAGAGCTTTGGGCACTTGCCCATGCCAAGTGGATTTCGACCATTTAAAAGTCAAAAAAATTTCTTTCTTTCTTTTAGACATTTCCCGACACCTCTCCCTCCTTTTTTAGCTATAAGTCCCTCATTTCAACTCCAAATTGAGTGATTCTAGTTCCTAAAATTTCTTAGATGTGTTAGGGAACTGTGGCAAAAAGAATCACTATAAAAGAACTTAAAATTTAGGAGAAAAAATTTAGCAAAGTTGACTAGATAAAACTAGTCTGGAACCAAAGTTTAGGTGACTTTTTGTACTATTTTTTGTGATTTTTGTGTCTCTTTGGCTGTAATTTGGTCCTAAAATATTCTTGACATGTGTATGTATATGTCTATGAGGTTTTGGTGGCATTTAGAGTGTAAAAGAGGAGTCACAGGAAAGGAAGAAGTTACCATTTAGTGACAAGGCAATAGGCTAGCTTAGGGGATTTAGTGCTCCTTTGATTTGGTAAGTGAATTTGAGAATTTATTTCATGCTATAAGGGCCTTAAGATGCTGAGAATTCATTTAGGAAGGTTAAGTAGGTGTTTAAGGAATTGGAAATTTAACTTTAAGATTGAAACTTGATGAAGTAGTAGATTATATACATATATATGTGTGTGGTTTAAGGAAATGGTGAGTTTAAGCCTAAAACCTTGCTGGTCATGGCACACATATGGGGCTAGATTAGCTATCTATTTGAATTAATGAGGTTTAAAGAGCTTTTGGTATGTTTTAATGATAATTAAGGTGTAAATGGCATGAAAGGGTATTGACAAGTATGCTTTTAGTATTTACCTAAAACTTTGCTAGGCATAATGTGTTTGCCCATAGTTAAACCCCTAAGAAAATGGTGAATAAGTAACTTATGGTGCATGATATGCATGTGATATATATGTAGTGTGTGATGTGACCATGGTTAAGAAAGTTTAATGTATGGATAATATGATGAAAATATGTGAGATGACTATATGCTTTGGCACTCGAAAATGTGGCCTATGAAATGTGACTTAAATTTTAGTTATTTAACCTACGATGAACTTGGATTACATGTTATTTTTAAGACCTTATATTCATGGAAATTAGTTAGCCCAAAGTAGTATAAATTATATAAATAGGCTATGATGATTTAAACATTCAAGGGCATGTGTATTGATCCTTGATATATGTTGGAATAATGAACCATAAATTTGCCTAGATTCTGATGTGAAATATGAATTGAAATTGAACGTAAAAAGGTGCCTTCAGGGCTAGAGTTTAGACTTATGTTTGAATGGCATTATTGCCTATGATTGCCCTTGAATATGGCCTAGGAATGCATTGGCTTCAGGCCTATGATTACAAGACATAAAATGATGAAAACTGTGTTAAAATTGGACTTAAAAAGGTCCTAGAAATAAACTTTTTAATTATTGTCGAAATGACCGATAACTATCCAGTGGCCTCTACATGAATGAAAAATGCCATTGGATAGAAAATGTGGAATTTATGAAAAATAATTGCATGATAAATTAAAACATATTGAATCATGAAATTTGGCATTTTCAAAACAAAAAATATATTTTGGGATTTTTCCTGGTAAAGCCAAAAAGTGGCTATAACAAATCGAAATAAAAATCAAATATGAGTTAAAAATTATAACTAACTATTATTTAATCTTATATGCCATAAAAACATTGTTGGCTAGTAAATGCATGTAAAATGAGCTATTTGGTCCGTTAGTTATACACCTGCTAGATGGGTTGACTGGTAATCTTAGGGATCCATAGCAGCTGCTACACTATTTGCTCTTTAGATAGGGTCATACAGTGGCATAGGCCTCTACTGAGGCCACTATACTACTTTGTTGTATAGACAAGTCGCTACTCTTACCACCTGATGCTAGATTTGATATTGCTGGTGTAGCGGTAGGTCCCTATGGGCCACTACAATAGTTTATTAGAAAGATAAGTCTACTAGGCATGCATAACTATTTCTTCATGGATCATTATATGATGCTGGTGCAATGGCATAGGTCCTTAAGGGACACTACTCTAGTCTATTAGATAGACCAGTTTGCTGGGCTGACAACCCCTTATTATTTGCACCTTTGGTGCCAGAATTTAATTGAGTTGATGCAGTGGCACAGGTCTAGAATGGGGACTGCTGCACTAATTTATTTTCCCTCTAGGTCTAGTGTCTATCAAGGATGTCTTCTAAGTTGGTCCAGTTAAATAATTAAATAAGATTAATAAATCCACATATGACTGTGGAACATGACATGAGGGCATTTTAGTAAATTTTCCACTGATTGTGAATAAAGGCTTACAATGGTAAAGTGGTGCATAAATCGATTAATAATGACCCAAGACATAAATTATATGACTAGTAATAAGTAATTAGATAATTATAAATAGAAACACCCCATGGGTAAAATGGTAATTTTGCATGATAGTGTTTTAAGTTGAACTGAGAAGATAGAACAAGATAATTATAGAGGTTTTATACATGGATTAATTATTTGACATGTTTTAATAGTTGAATTCACCATTGTGTATTTTTATACTCAGCATTTCTATTTCGGTGCACAGGTACCTAGAATAGGGACATCACCTCGTAACACATGTAATAGAGTTCAAAGGACATATTAAGAAGATTAATCAAGTATAATGAATAGCTTTTGCACTCTATGTACCTAGGTGGAGAATATGGGTGTGATATATATAAGAGGCACATGGTAATATTTGTATATAATGGACAGTTCTGTAATTAATCCTATATTGGTTTTTCTTATGTATTTGTAATCTACATGGATGCTTATGAGCCTGAGGTTCTTTTTGTTTTATTATGGCCTGAGCCCTGTAATTGCTATGTGGTAGATGATTATGGATAGGGTGATATCTGGGGGACCGAAAAGGTCTAAGAGATGTGATATTTGTTATAGAAGTGTTTACAGGTAGAATAAAATTTTAGGATAGTGACTCAAGCAGTCATTATACTACCAATTTTATTTTAGAATTATTTAGCCATGTTGGAATCCTTTTGCAATAGCCTGAACATGTTAATATGAATCCAAATGGACTATAGGAATAGATTAGACTGTATTTGGAGTCAAGTAGGATTGCCTAGTGTAGTATAAGTAAAAGTTAAATGATTGAGAGTGGGAGAAGTGAAATAAGTGACCTAGTAGGAAGTGCACTGCTTATTAGGTTTCTTTGGGAATCTAGCAGGAGGTGTCATATTTTGTCATATTAGAGCATAGGTTAATGTTCTTAGGGTAAGTAAATGAGTGCAAATGTCTAAGTTTTAAATTCATCTGAACTATTACACTGCCCGAGGCTAAGAAGGAAAAGTCTTCTGTAATAAAGATATGATTAGTTGAGTTACCTGAAGAAGGGGCTAAGGAACCAATTGATTTTGTAACCATAGCTATACCAGGAGTAAGCTATGCATGAGCACTTAAACCCAGTAATGCTACACAGTAGCTGGAGTTATAAGTGACTGGTTAATAGCAAACAGAGGTAATTTCTGTCTTGATACACCCAAAAGTAGTATACGAAAGGATCTTATTAGATTCCTAAAGTATGCTGAGAAAATCATTTTCAATGATACATAAAGAATGTAAGAGATTCTTGATAGGACTGAAAGTAGGGTTAAGGATATAGACAACTAAATCTCAAAAAGAGAGAGATTTAGCAGTACTAATACTAGCTACATGTGACATGGAAGGAGTGGTACTAGAAGGGAGAGACCTTTTTTAGAGAAAGAGGCAGTGCATTATGGGATAGTCTAGTGTAGTGGTAGGATTGTAAGATAAAGAGAGAGGATTAGTTATAGGCATAGTCTCAACCTAGGTCCCAGTCTCAGGCTGGGTACCCGAGGTAGAGATAGACATAGACTTAGAGGTTAGGGCAGGTTTTTACTAGTAGACCTTGATTGCCTTCTCAGGTCAATAGTACTCCTTGTATAGGGCATAACAAGAGTAGACCTCCTATACTAGTCATTTGTTAGAAGAGGCACTTGGGGCAGTGCAAAGAAGGCAAGAGAGGAGAATGTCTCTATTATGGTGTTAGAGACCACTATAAAGAGAGTGTCCTTAGGGATAGGTAGAGGGTGCTCAGACACAGACTACTAATGTTGCACCATAAACTAGGGGGCATAGGCAAAATTGAAGAGAGCAGCCTAGTGCTAGCCAGAGTACTAGGTTAGAGGCTAGTGCTCTAACCTAGCAATATGCCATGAGGGCTAGAGAAAAGGCTATAACATTGGATGTTATAATGGGTATTTTGTTTATCTAATGTTCTAATCTTGGCTTTGATAGACCTTGATTTTATACCTTTCTATGTATATACTGCACAAGTGAAAAACAAGCAATTAGAGCCTGGGCATGTTGATGCTAACATTGGAGCTAGTAACCCTGTAGAGCATTGTGTGATTGTGAACATGGTGCATAAAAGATGCCTTCTGGTGATTCATGGCTTATATTGTTTCTAATTTGATTGAGTTCCATTTCAATGAGTTAGTGTAATCCTAGGATGGATTAGCTTGTTAAGTATCAAGCTATGACTGATTGTTAACATAAAAAGTTGACCTTATAGACTATGTAAGAACAAATAGTGATAATGGATGGTGAGAGGAACCTTTTGGACAATTTTATCCTTGTTATTAAAATATAATAACTCCTTTAGAAGGAGTGAGGCATGTTTGGCCTATGATAGTGATCTGAATGTTTTAACTCTATTCTGGCATATATTCTAATTGTATATGAGTTTTTTGATGTATTCCTGATGAGCAACTAGACTTATCACCTCAGAGAGAATTGGGTTTTGAAATGGAGGTGTATCTTAGTACTACTCTAGTGTTTATTGCTCTTTATAGAATGGCATCTACTGGTAAAAAGATATAAGGATACAACTATAAGAGCTAGTTGATAAGGGTCTTATCAAACCTAGTGTATTTCTTAAGAGAGTATATGAGTTGTTTCTAAGGAAAAATGGTAGGTTGCTCTGGTTATGTATCACTGTTTAGGCCGCTGAATAGAGTGACTATGGAGAATAAGTATCCCCTACTAGGATAGATAATCTCTTTGATCAGTTGAGAGGGGCTGATATATTTTCAAATTTTGATTTGATATTTGGATGCTATTAGTTAAGGATTAAGGAAGTTGATGTTTCTAAAACTACTTTTAGAACCCGATGCAGGCATTCTGAGTTCTTGGTGATGCCATTGGGATGCACCAATGCCCTAACAGCTTTTATAGAACTCAACGAATAGAGCTTTTTAAATTTTAAGTGGATAAGTGGTGGTAGTGTTCATAGATGGTATTCTAGGGTACTCTAAAAACTAAGAAGCATATGAACTACACTAGAGGGTTATGTTACAGACCCTAAAAGAAAGGTAATTGTATGCCAAGCCTAGCAAGATGAGTTTAGTTGAGTAAAGTTTCTTCTCTAGGCTATATAGTTCTAGTAGAAGGAATCATAATTTGTCCCAGTAAAAGAAAGGTAGTACTATAAAGGGAACCACACGGAAAGGTAACTAAGGTGAGAAATTTTCAGGCCTTAGTTGATATTACAAAGGGCTTGTAAGAGGGTTCTCCATTATGATTACTCTTTTGACTAAACTGGTTAGAGAGAATGTGAAATTTGATTGGAATGATAAGGGTCAAGCTAGTTGTAAGCAATTAATAAAGATACTGATAGAAACTCCTACCCTAATCCGACTTAAATAGGATAAGGACTTTTTAATATACAGTGATGCTTTACTGAATGGCTTGGAATGGATGTTGATGTCGGATGAAAAGATAGTAGCTTATGCTTCTAGACAATTGAAGCAACATGAGAAGAATTGTCTTACCCATGAGTAGGGGGCTAGTTGCTATTGTGTTTGTTTTGAAAATATAAAGGCAATATCTATATGAAAAGAAATGCTATATATGTACATATTATAAGAGCCTAAAATATCTCCTTATTTAGAAGAAGCTAAACCTGAGATAGAGAAACTGGTTGGAGCTAAACATAGATTATAATTACTTGATTGGCTACCCATCAGTGA
>CANXYI011697043.1:0-24607 GCA_948208565.1 Hura crepitans
TGCCTTTTATGGCTATTTAAGTTGTATAAGTGAGCTTGGCTTTAAGCCTATGGAAATGTATGATCATAAGTGCAATTGGCACTGAAAAAGGACTTAAAATGAACATAAAATGGTTGTCGCAATTAGGAAAATAGCCTATAACTTTCCCATAAAAGCATGACTTTGGGACTATAATTAAATTAACTATTTAACATATAATAAATGAGTAAAAATAATGGGTTGGACTTGATTTAATATAGTTTAATTTATGCCTCTAGAATTGAGTCAAAAAGTGCTAGAAAATTTTACCTATAATTGCCTAGCATGGCTAAAAATAACTTGTAACTGTCTAAGTAAAAAATCAACTGTTTGATAAAAATTTTACCTTGTCTATTTCTGTGATGACCCAAAAATCCCGACTCTTATGAATAGTACTTCTCAATGTGAATAGTGCTTCTTGAAACTCAAGTTGCACTAAATGTACTGAAGGGTAATATTAATTATGAGAGAATTTGGAGCAAAGTTTAAAGCCAATCTGAAGTCTTTTAGATGGTTAAAAACACTAAATAAGATTTTATGGCAGTTGCTTATGAATAGTGCTGTAAGTAAATCTAAATCATAAATAAAATAAAAAGTTGCTCTAAATAATCTTAATATGTTATGACCTAATACTCAAATATTCTAAATAGTCTATTAGCTTTGGAATCAGAATTTTTCGAGATCGGGAAGTAATTTTACTGAATTTTTGGGATATTAAATGCATTAATTTTTTGAGTTTTCTTTATTTTTTGAGATCAAGGTTTTGAGGGTATTTAGAGGAGGAATTTATCTAATTTTGGGGATAGAAATAGAGGAAAACTAACATTCCTATCAGTTATAATAATTTTTTTAAAGAAGAAAAAATTATTTATAGAAAAAGTATATATAAGGGAAAATTCTATTTCCTGCCATTACACACCATACAACAAAACTCACACCCTCCTCCACCCAAAAAGCCATCCCCCTTTCCTCTCTCCTTTCCTTGCTTTTTTCTTCCTCCACACACAAACCCACTCCAAAAGTTTGCACCTGAGCTAAAGAGCATCTTGAGATGAGTCCATGGACACCAAAATCACCAGGAATGGTGGAGTATTTTGGGAGAAAAATTGAGAAGATTCCAAAGATGAATAGTAACCTCTCGACAATTAGGTTTTTCTTTTTCTCTAATTTTATTTTTCACAAGTTCCTAGGGTGTTATAAAGCTCGTATCTAAGCTCAAAATATTTTTTCAACTTGTATATTATTTTATATTAATTTTTTATTTTTGTACCCTTTTGTATTTGTAAGCGACGAGTCGACCCAAGCCTCTCAAGGCAAGAAGAAGGCCTAGGCTAGCTTCAAGCATCCCGTACGACCTATTTTGGTATGTGTAATCACATTAACTTGGAATAAATATGCATGAATTTTAATCTGTCATATAGTTTCATAATAGTAAAAATTGCTATTAATTGCATAAATGCCTAATAAATGATATGGTTGATTAAAATGTGATTGTTTGATGTTGTAACTATGTAATGTGATGGCTATAACATGATATGTAAATGTGATGCACATTTATGGAGTAATTAAGGAATAAATGGCATTATGTGAATTTTAGGCATATAGTGAAATTGTACGTGATTAAGGTGCATTTACATGTGTAACATTAATGGATGATATTACATGACATCAATGCAATGCATGGTGGATGTATAGGGGTTGAATGGCCCAAGAATGATGCCTTGTTCATTTATGTGATTACATGACCCTATAATGCCATTATATGACATTAATACTAAATGACCATGTATAATTGATTAGAAGAACATGGATGTGATATTAGGCATCTAACATAACGTATAATCGTCAATGTGTATAATATGTGTGTTTTTAAGGCCTTAGGCATATGGAGGCCAAATTTTGCGTATTTAAGCCATATTTGTATATTCATGAATTATGTATGTAAATGACTTAAAAATGATGTTTTATGCTTAAATGCCATTTCGAATGTGCACTAATGATGTTTTATGCTTAAATGCCATTTCAAATGTGCACTTAGGATGACTATAATGTGTGTGTGTGCGCTTTTTGGTGGCTGAATGCCATTTTGAATGTTATACGGGTTATTTCCATGATTTTAGCCATAAAATGCATGCTTATCGATAAAATACCGATATTATGTGAAAAATGGCAAGTAATGCGATATGTGATTGTTGTGCATAACCATGATGCATTAGACACTTTAATGCTTATTAATGATAAAAGAAAGGGTAAAATGCGTGTTTATGATGTCGAATGAGTTTTTCTAATTTTTACACCTAGGTTATGTGGCTACTCAGTGTTTTGAGCTTGTGTAAGCCTAAATTGACTATGCTACATTTTAGTTAATACATATTACTTAGCATGAATGTTTAGGCCTCACAGAGATGCAAAATGGCCATTAGGATACATGTATTTGTGAGATGACAATAATTATGTTATGCATTAAAATGGTTAAAAATGAGATAATCAACTAGTTTAATAATGCTTATACAATTAGACAACCTAGTATGGATAGGCTGACTGGTCAACTAGGATTAGCAATTGCAACATTTACCTTTGAGTAGTAGGCCTTGGGTTAGATGCATTTTTGTGCCGACGGGCACTAGGCTTTTAAGCCACTATTTAGCACTACATATGTGTGAGCCTTTGGGTTGATACATTTTCTATCCACGAATACCAGTGCCTTCGGGTACACCATTTAAGCACCTTTGGGTAACCTATTATCCACTTTCCAAACTTGGATAGTTATCTCTTTAGTATGGGCATAAATTAAATAAGTAATTAAAATAACAAGGATAATTGTGGTTATAACATAATTGAGTGTAAAATAATGTTAGGTGCATTTTAAATGATGCATTAGACATGACATTTATGTTTTTGGTATAATGTTGGGTTAAAACCATTTATATGATCTATATGGTAAAATAAGGAGTTTTATACTCGTAATATTAACGAGTTGGCGCATATAGGGTCTTAGAACCTGAATATGTAGAAATGATGTGTATGTATGGTAATGGACCAAAATGCATGTTTTTATGCTCATTACCATGTAAAATGAAGCATGTGTATGTTTATGACCAATATATGAATACTTTATGCATGTAATTGATTTTTATTCATGTCAAAAGCAATTATGCGATAAGTATGGACCTAATATGGTTTCTTGTGTTTTTAAAGACAAGTATGCACCATATTGCATAATTTTGTTATTATTGTAATATGTGCATATGTATGGTATTGAATAACTCACTTGATACATATTGCATAAATGTATGGTTAAATTGCGATACCTAGTTAAAGTGATTACACCACTAAGCAAAAGCTTAATGCATTGCCTATTTGCAATATGTAGGTAACAAAGCAGCAAATTAGAGCCTATGCTTTTACACCACAAGTGACTTTTAAAGATAGCCCTTATATGGATATTTTTAATCATTTTGTAATACTATAATGATGTAAATGTAATATTGGTAGTGTTCTCTTGTGATTTTAGAGTATTAGGCCTAATCTGTAACTTTGGTTGTTTTTGTAACTAAAGCTGTAATATGGTAAAAGTTTTATTTTTCTCGCATGAATTGTGTGATAATTTGTGATGTTGCATATGAGAATGTTGTTTTAGTTAGGCCTGAGGCTCTCTATTTTTTGATAAAGTTTGGAGGGTCAAGAGGACCTATTTGATGATGAAATGTGATGTATGCATTTATAGAAGTGTTTTTAACAAGTTTACTATTTGGGAAAGTGTCCCGGTACAGTTGTTATGCTGTCAGATTTTCAATATGATGATTCCATTAGTTGCCTAGTAAAGCATGCCAAATGATTTTCAATGTTTTTACAACTCCATCAGTTAAGGAATTGTTTATTTAATAAAAAGTTTTAAATTATTTCGGTTATATGGGAAGTGGAATCAGATATCGGTATGCAGTGGCGCTCCCTACTTGAGTCCGGTGTACGGATCGAGTAAAGGGTGCTATATTAACATACTTAAATTAACATAATACTATTTTACACATCTTATGATCTCATTAGCATCCATTTCATGAAAGGGACATAAGTCACATGCATATATCCCATTGAGTGCATATTACCATCTTGATATGGCATAAAGACAATACTCATTAGCAATTCCATATTCATGATACATTATACATATAAATGCACATTTTATAAGGGTAATGATTACTTACCTCTTTCACTCAACTGCATACATGTAGCATTCACTGACTTTCAAGCATAATAGTATACTTTTATTTAGGAAGGCATATAGCATACTAAGATTGCATCACAACAAAATAATTTAATCAATTTAACTCATACAAATGACATAGTTCTTAAGACATCCTTAATATCATAAATGCATTAATTCAAGTCTTTCCACTTTAATATTTAGCAAGTTAGTGATTCCAAATCTCGTACTTGATCACTTAAGGTAATGTATATAAAGTTTCATGCATAAATTCAATGTTTTTCTCTACTAAGAAATTTCTCATGCTATTTGCACATATTCAGCCAAAGATCTCATTTTTACCTATTTGACTCTTTCTTTTCTAATTATTCTAAAATCTCATATGATTTACATATTTTAATAGGTTCTTTAGTACACAAGTTACTTAACATTATAATTCATGCTTATTCAAGCCATAAAATCCATTTAGGCTACATATGGATTTCAACACATTAGCATAGTCTCATATTTCATCTCATTTCCATACATAACATGTAAAAAGACATCATACTAAGATGTTATTCATGTAAAATTAAGCTTGCGTGTCAATCATCAATTCATAATTTATTCATGCATAATTTGGCCAAAAGGGAAAATTTGGGTTCCTCAACATACAAGTCCTATATTCATTTACACGAGCATTTCCAACTATATAGGCTTAGTTTACTCAAGGAAAACCACTTTGAAGCATAATCTCATAGAACTAAAGTCATTTAAACTCATTTCAATACTTATAACACTTATTCAAGCATTTACCTCCCATAAATTCAACATGTAAGGGCTATAACATCCTAATTATCCAATTCACAATGCAATTTGAATATGTAATGAAAGGTAGAAGTACCTACCTCAAAAATAAATCCTTTCCACCCGAAATTAACCCTAAAAGTATCAAAGCATGAAATTCATTCTTTTTTCTCACTTTACAATTTTTGGTGGAATAATAAGAGAGGAGTTTTCTTCCTTAAACTTTAATTCTCCTCAAACATAGGTTATAACACTTCAGTTATTTAAATCCCTCTTTAACAAAGATTTAATTTGTCGAAAGAAACCAAAAATGAGGAAGAAGAGAATTCTGTAGTGAGAGAAACTCACCTTGCCAAAACATTGAGGATAAAATTTCTTGTGATTTCCCCTTCACTTCTTGTTATAAATTTCAATTAACCCCTAATATTCATGTTAATTCAAGGCTTGAAGGACTTATGATCAACTATATAAGAATAAGAAGAAGAAAAAGAAGAGAATAAGAGGGGTTACCATTCATTTTCCAAGAGAAAGTGGAAAGATAATATTTTTTCTCCCTCCTCTTTCAAACCCTTTCTTATTTATAATAAATAGGTAAAATTCACTTTTTTCCCCTTAACTAGTCCCTTTTTCTTTTTAATCCCTTTTGTACCTCATTTTTTTTCTTTTACAACTCTCTTTTAAAATTTATTCTTGTGAAACCTATTTTCTCATCTTAATTCTATTAATTATTACATAAGCATAAAGTTCTCAAATATTAATTAAGCATAAATTCCTCAAGAAATCCTTTTTAATTATAACAATTAATATTTTAAATTCGAGAAAAAAATACTTATGTATTTTTTTGTAATTGAGGATAATATTAGGTGGTTCTTTTAAAGGTAATTGATGGCAGCATGGAAGTTCAGTTAGTGCTCTTATAGTCTCATCTAAGGTATCAACCCTACTATTATGTGATCATTATAGTAGGATACATTATGGATCATGTAAGAAGTTATCTTGTAGCACTCGAAAATCTCAAGTAATGAATAGTGACTCTTGAGATGTTAATAGTGCTTCTTTCATAGACAAATGTATATGATACAAGCCATAAGTGAGGTTTGACATGAAAATAAAAACATTTGGATAGTCAACAACATATAAAAAATGTGCTCATGTATAATACTTCTCGGGATGTGAATAGCTTTTCTTGATACTTAAGCTACATTAATCATACAGGATAGAAGTATTAATCAAAAACAAAAGTGGGAAAATTTTGAAATTAAAACAATGTCATTAAGATGGTTAAAAAAGAATAAAGTTTTTATGACAGTGTTTTATGAATAGTAACCTAATCAGGGTTGAATCAATAATTACAATGTTTTTTTTCCCAAATTGACTTTGGAATGTTACCACTTAATGCTTAAATATTCCAAGGAATATGATAAAACTAGCATTGAAATTTTTATAGATCATAAGAATTTTTTACAAATCAAGCAATGCTAAAAGCATCATTTTAATTCGATTTTTTTTAGATTTTTGTATGTAGTTTTTTGGGACTTTTGAGTAACCTTAAGTATGATTATTTAAGATTATGAAAGATGATGATTGATGTATGGATTGGAAAGATTGGATTGAAGAAGCTAATAGGGCCTTAAAATGGCTTTTAATTGGGCTTATAAAATTAAGACCCTTAAATAATTCTAGAATTGATCTTAACCCTTGATTTAAGGCTTTATAAAAGTCAATTTGGTCTAAAGAGATAGAAAAAATTTGCCTCCCTCTTTTTCATCTTCAAGCCATCGGCTCAATGGCCATTTTCATAGCATTTTGAGTTTCTCCTTCACTCTTATCCACCCAATCTCATATCTATGCACCATAAAGTGATAAGATAAGGCCTTTACATATCTTAAGCATCAATTTGGAAGGTTCAATTAGGAAAATTTCAAGTTTGGAAGCACTTGGATAATACAGACCAAGTACCATGTAAGTGCCTAAAATTGTGTTTTTATAATTTTTAGGGGTGTCTAAAGAAGCCAATTGAAGTAGTCTTGAGTTAATTTGAGCTTTAGTTGTATACTTGATTTTATATTGAATTTTGAGTTTGATAGTGTTGTAAATTTGTGTAGAGGAGGTTAGAAGTATGCCCTAAAGCTTGCATGTAATAGTTTATGTACATAATAAGCTTTAGTTTATAATAAAAGGCATTCTTTATTAACATAGTGCTTATGTTAATTCATTTGCTTGATATGATCTTAAAATGTGTAACAAAGTCCTTGGTACATTCACAATGCTGATGAAATTATGAAAATTTTGTAATGTGAGATTCTTATTGTATGTAAATGTGAAGTACCAAAACAATTCCTAGTCATAAGATTAATAAGATTGGATATTGTTAATATGGATAGACCAACACATGTTTTTCTCTTTAACCTAGTTAAATAGTTGTTCTCATAGGCTGTAAAAATGATGATGCTTAGAGATAACATATGGATGCTTATTTAAGAAACAAGTTCATTGGAGACCTGACATGAGAATGTTGACATAGATAAATAATATATATCAATGAAACAATCTCATTATATCAGTTGTGCAAGTATCTTCTGACTTGAGATCACTAAGGTTATCTTGAGTATGGAAAACTATACTTTGACTTTGATGCTCTTACATCACTATGATGTATAGATGGCTAGGTGATTGGGTATAGTTTCAAGTATTTAAAGGTAGTTAGGTGATTAATAAAGGACTCACAACCTCAAATTATGTTGGGGTGTTTATCTCACCAATCTAAGATGCCTATATTTCAGGAATCTTTGGCCAAAGTAAAATGCAAGTGTGGATGAGATTCACTAGGAAATTTTTGGAATAAAGGAATAAATATTAGAACTAACATATTTAGGGCTTGATTTAACATACCTAATAAAGCATTAAGTAGATACATGTCCATACTCAAACCTAAATGGGATAAAGTCTAGTGAAAAGAGGAATTGCATGGTAACTGTATATGGAAGGGTTAAGTCAAACCACTCAACATTTTTAGCACTTAAGTACTTTTGATGTGTGGCTAGACTATGGCACCTTTGAATCAGTCCAATCTTTGAACCCTAATGAGAAGTGACACACAAATGATGTCCAAACTATCCTTTATAAAAATTCATATAAATTTAAAACCTTCTTGAAAATATTGAACAAGTATAAACTTTTAAAATCTTAACTTATTTAAAAACTCTTTTAAACTTTAAAAATCATTTGGGAATTATCGTGTCAAAAATTTGGTACCATAATGCTTGTACTGGGAGACTATCCCAAAATGAATATTAACCTACAACTAAAAATAGCACTTCTAAAATTCATTTGAACTCAATGATCAAACAGAATCCTCCTTATCCATCCCAATATCATAATATAGCACAATCTCAAAACATTCATTCCTATATCAAGAAAATAAAGAAATTCTAATATAAAAGTGGTTTACATATACATATTATAAAACATTGTATCATAATTAGAGTCACAAAACATATAAAAACTAGTCAAGGCCTATTTCCTTATGTACAACATATGAGTGCCAACATGCACACATCCTATAATTTATACAAAGGAATACACGTCACAAAAACAATAATGTCATAAGCATAACACTTAGTGGTGTATTCAATATAGCATAATTTAACTTAAACACATGCAATCATACATTTATGCATTCATCTAACATCAATAAATATAAATAAACACATATTATATGCAGTGTGACATGTATAAATATACAAGTGAGCATTTATAACAACTTGCATCATTCGTACACATACAATTTATCATGCTAATATTCATATTTTCATATCAATTTATATGTCCAAGTCTATTAAGTTAAATATTACTTATTAACTTTGTCCATATACATAAGACATACTCTTGAAACTAGATATTAGGTATTGTTTACCATAAAGGTCTAGCATTGACCCAAAGGTCTAATACATTGACCATAAAGGTCTAGTGTTGACCATGAAGGTCTAATACATTGATCCTAAGATTTGAAGCATTGACTCAAACGTTTAGTACATTGACCTATAGTTCTGATATCAAATAAAAGCCTTAGGCAAAAATACATTAGCCATAAGCCTAAAATAAGCACCGAAGTGCCCCAGCAACTGCTAATCTCCCTAGTTAATTGGTTAACCTATCCAAGCTAGTTTGTCAAATTATATAGGCCATCACCATTATTAATTATGTTTCACCTTGTAAAAAATAGCTTTAAAAGTTTTCTATAAGTCTTTTGGCTAACTAATGACCAAAAGGGGTAACAACATTTCATTTATCATGTTATCAACCATTATGTCATTTGATCATTTTTAATTACACACATGTCACATCATATCATACATAAGCCATTCATACATCATAATTATTACATTATGCCAATTTACATCCATTACATATATATCATTTTACATCATGCTTATATGCCATCAATATTCATTTATGAATACTTTAAGTATTCACTATCCAATATAAGCCTTTAGCCTCACACAAAGAATGGCATTAATATGCTCATGCTTCATCCTTATTCAAAACCATAATTTTCACCATATAGCAACATCAAATCCATCACACATAGTCATTATTCTTAAAACACAGTCATATCTCATAATATCATACATCACACACGTCTTTTTCTTTTAAACACATAAAGTTCACATACCTCATTTTCCATTCATTTTGCACACATAACATATTTTCTACATAAACATATCATAATATAACCAATTACTATCATTTAGATCATTTAAGCCCTTCCTCAAGTGAGGGAAGGTTTTAGCCACTATATGACAAGCATTATTCATTATATAATACAAAATTTTTGAGCCACATCTTTTCCTTACTTCTGTCTTATGCTAAAACACCAATTAGGACATTGAACCTTCATCACATACTTTTTGTACCATTAAGGTGCCATTAAACTCATATATACCTTAATTTATGAAAATAATTATTTTTAGGCATCAATTATCACAATTATCATCTAAGTACTAATTAACATCTTCAAATTCACTAACTTATGCCATATGCATGTTTTGGCCAACACTTAAACACCAATTAAAAATCATAATTTCATCATGCTAATAGGTTTAAATACACATTCTTAGCAACATAACATTATACAATACAAGTTTCTATCAATTAACATACAACACATATTAAATACATACAATTTATACACACTTTTACTTCAAGCACACTTAAGAACCATTATGCTATATTGAATACACATACCTATTAGAGTCTTTTAGATACCAAGAATCTTTCTACACCTTATTTTTACCCTTGGAAGTGCCTTGGTCACCTTTCTTTACACAACATACAACATAATCTTAAACAAAAATTCATATAAATTTATCAACACATTTAAACTCAATTCTAACTTTATAGATGTCTTATATAACCTTTAAGGACCCTTAGAAAAATGTGAAACTCAAAAGAAAAACATTCTTTCAAAAATTAGTTACTATTCACATCGAACCTTACCTCTAAAATCTTTAAATCAAAGCTTGCTTTCTTGCAATTGATGTTGTAAAACAAGTCTTAAAGGGTTTAATTTAAGGGTTAGATGTGTTTTTAGAGGCTTAGATAAGAGAAGGATAAAGAATAAATAAAGGAGATAGAAATAGTGGTTGTTGTCGAGTTTCTAATGGAAAAAAAGTATTGTTCATGCTTTGACTCCTAAAAATGAAGACTTTGACCCTTTTTAAAGTCCCCCATCTAATGGCTCGCATCCTTCCATCTCATCCAATGGCTCACATTAATCCTCTAATGTCCATTATTTAAATTAATTCTTTCCCTTACTTTAAGCTTTAATAAGCACTTCTAATGACCCTATTAAACATCTTAAAACATAATCCAAAAGCCTAAAAAAAACCACGTTAAAAAACTAATAAAAACATATTAAAAACTTTACTTTTACTTTTACTCGATTTTTATAAAATACTTTTCGATGTTTAAAAATTCCAATCCAAATGCTAGTAGACTATTTGAAATATTTAAGCATTAGATTATATTGATCCTATATTTTTTTGAGCAAAAACAAAATATTTTATAGCTTGGCTAAAATTAGGTTACTATTTATGAGACACTATTGTAAAATCTTTATTGTCATTTTTAACCTTTTAAATGACTTCGTTGTCACTTCAAATTTTATCCAAAATTAAATTATGATTAATACTTCCACTTGCTCACATTCGGGTGACTTGGGTCTTAAAAAATACTATTCATATCTCAAAAAGTACTATTTATAATAGCAAGATTTTTAGACATTACATTTTTTCCCCTTTTAAAAGAATTTTGTCTTTAAAATTGCCTAGTTCAAATAGGTGTGGATACTACTTTCTAATCTTATTTTTGCTTTCCTAGGTTGTTTCCTTGATGTTGCGATGCTTTTATAACACCTTTACCTATAGCACTATTTTATTCTATAACTCTTTAACTTCTTTTACCAGAATCCTCACTGGTTCTTCTTCATAAGCTAAATCTAGCTATATCTCAACTTCCTTAACTACTAACACATGTGCAAGATCTAATATATATCTTTGAAGCATCTATACATGGAATAAATCATGGATTTATTGTAATTTTGGAGGCAAAGCTAGTCTATAGGCTATTAGGCCCACACGTTTAGTTATCTTATATGGACTAATAAATCTCAGACTCAACTTTCCCTTCTTGCCAAATCTCAGGACTTTTTTCCACGAAGATACTTTGAAAATAAACTTGTCTCTGATTGCATATGATTTTTGTCTATCAGATGTAGCTTTTAGCCTGTCTTTAATAATTTTCACTTTCTCTTTAGTATCTTTAATCGAGGTTGGTCCCATCAGCTTACTCACTTAACTCACTCTAACATAAAGGAGTTCTACACTTTCTTTCGTATAAAGCCTCATAATGAGCCATTCCCAAACTTGCTTGATGATTGCTAGTATAGGTGAATTTTCCTAAGGAGAGGTATCGATTCCAACTCCTTTTGAATTCTATGGCATAACTTCTTAGCATGTCTTCTAGCACTTAACAAAATGTTTTCATCATATGCACATAATCAACTTAGGATTAAAGTTATTCAAGTGCTATAATTACTTGAATGACTCTCTTAGATTAGCCATCGGTCTGCGAATGAAATGCATACTAAAGCTCATGTCTTGAACAAATATGATTGATAACAACACTCCATGCAGTCTTATTATCTCATCAATATACACTTTTACCAACTTCTTTAGGAATAATCTATTTTCACTGGTATAAAGTGAGCAAACTTGGTTAATTGATCCATAACTACCCATATCGAATCACACTTACTTCCAGTCATAGATAGCTGAACAACAAAATTCATGGTGACTCTATCCCATTTCCATCCTAGTACTGCTATAGGATGAAGTAATCTAGATGGAACTTGATGCTCTGCCTTCACTTGTTGACAAGTAAAGCATCTGGTCACATAGTTTGCCATATCTTTCTTCATACCATGCCACCAAAAGAAGACTTCAGGTCCTGGTACATCTTAGTGCTACCAGGATGTATAGCATATTATGCCCTTATGAGCTTCTTAAAGAATTTGCTTCTTCACTTCTTCCACATCTAGTACACATAACTAGCTTTGATAATATAAGCACCTATCACACCTAAGCTCAAATCTTGTGGGCTTCCCCTCTTGGATCAAACTTATGTTGTTTTTCAGCTTATCATCTTTTTTTAAGCATCCTTAACTTGTTAAAAAAGACTGGCTTTGACCTGTAATTCAGTTAAAAGAGCTCTATAATTCACAAGCTTCATTCTAACATTCATAGCTCTTATAGCTGCTATAAACTTTATGCTCAAGGCATTTGCTACCACATTAGCTTTCCTTGGATGGTAGTTAAATAAGGCAATCATAATCTTTAATTAACTCCATCCATTTTCTTTATCTCAAGTTTAACTTTTTCTATGTAAAAAGGTACTTCAAGCTCTTGTGGTTTATGAACATATAACACTTCTCTATATAGATATAGTGTCTCTAAATCTTCAATGCAAAGGCTATAGCTGCCAACTCCAGATCATGAGTCAAATAATTCTTTTCATGTGGCTTTAATTGCTTGAAATGCCACTACTTTGCCATCTTACATTAGAATACATCCAAATCCATTCAAAGAAGTATAATTGTAGATAGTAAAATCTTTCCTTAACACTAGTTGTGTGAGAATTAGTGCTTTAGTCAACATTGCTTTTAACTTGTCAAAAACTCTCTTAACACTTGTTATTCCAAATAAATGGAGCATACTTACATAGCATTCAAGTCATAGGCACTACAATCATAGAAAAACGCTTAACAAAGCATTTGTAATACCCAGCTAAACCTAAGAAACTTTTGATCTCTACTATGTTCCTAGGTGGCTTTCATTCCATAATGACCTTTATCTTATTGGGATCCATTTTGATGCCTTCTATAGATGCTATATGTCCCAAGAAAAACACTTTATCAAGCTAAAACTCACACTTACTAAGTTTGGTATAAAGCTTTTCTTTTGTCAAAGACTGCAACACAAACCTGAGTTGCTGTTCATTCTCATCTCAATTCTCAGAATACACTAGAATATCATCTATAAACCCATAACAAACTGATCCAAATAGGGTCTAAAGATTCCATTCATCAAATCTATGAAGGATGCTATAGCATTGGTAAGCCCAAATGGCATTACCAAAAATTCATAGTGCCTATATCTAGTTTTGAAAGCTATCTTCACCACATCTACTTCCTTAACCCTCAGCTAATAATGCCCCGATCTTAGGTTAATCTTAGAGAAAATAAATGCTCCTCTAAGCTGATCAAACGAGTCATATATCTATGGTAGTGGATATTTGTTCTTGATTATCACTTTATTTAACCATCAATAATCCATATACAATCTTAAGAATCTATCCTTCTTCTTTACAAACAAAACTAGATCTCCCTATAGTGATACACTTGGTCTTATGAACCCTTTATCAAGTAGTTTTTACAAATGTATCTTTAACTCTTTAATCTTTATAGGTGCCATCTTATAAGGAGCTATTGATGCTAGTGTCGTACTAGGCAGAACTTCTATGCCAAACTCAAGCTCCTATTTTGTTGGTAAATCAGGTAACTCTTTTAGGAACACATTAACAAACTCTGCCATTACTAGTATCTAACTAGCATCTAGCTTATCTCTTTTAGTGTTAAACATATAAGCCAAGTGGGCTTAAAAACATTTCCTCATCATCCGTCTAGCCATAACAATCAAAATCACATTAGACATAAAGTCTAATCTCTCACTTATGACTATGACTTTTAGTCGATCAGTTGTTTAAAGAGAAATCCTTTTCTTTTAGCAATTTACTATTGCATGGTGCATAGACAACCAGTCTATGCCTAAAATCAAATCAAACTGATCGACAGGCAACTAATAAGCTTAGCAAAACACATGTTCTTAAATTATCATGGGATATTTTTTTTATAGATTCTATTAACTACCACATACTGCCCTATAGGATTGCTAACCATAATTTCTATATCAAGTTGTTCTGACTTTAACCCTTTATCTTGTGCCTGTATAGTGCAAAATATAAATGAGTAAAACCCAAATCAATCAAACATAAAACTAGAAGATTAAAAAGGTAAAATATACCTACAATCACATATGGAGAGTTAGCATTTTCTTTTGCCCTATTAGCACACTGATGAGCAGGAGCTCTAAGTTCTTCTCTTTTTATAGTATTTGATCTGGAATTTTAATCAACCATTGATTTGGCTCTTTTATCTCTCTTATCCCCTCTTTGGCTTCTAGCAATAACTGGTGAATAAGCCTAGAATTGTGTAGATGTAATAGGCCTCACTAGACAATCTTTCTGATAGTGGTCTTTAGAACTATACCCATAATATGCTCTAGGAATGGTCTTGCAAAAAACTCCCTATACTTTCTATTGCAATGCTAGCATCTCTCCACTGGTGCACTTCTAGCCATAGAAGCTAGTGCACTAGCTATCTAAGCCACCTATCTAGACTTTTGAGTCTGACCTTGCCTCTATTACTGCTTCTACTTAGGTTAATCATACTTGTATTTCTTCTCATAATAAGGAGCTAAACTAGCTTGCCCCTGAGCATAAGGTTTCTTCTTCTGGAAAAACTTCTTCTTCTCTTTTTTAATATCCTCAATTGTGTGCACTACTACCACTAAGGCTATGAAATCCCTAAGCATTATGAAATCCCTAAGCTATGAAATCCCTAACCATTTGAAGCTTAATATCATAATTGAGGCCCTTCTCAAACCTCTTACACCTTTTTGCCTCATTGGTGACCATCTCTTTGGCATAGTGATTTAACTTGGCAAACTCCTACTCATGTTCTGATATAAAGTGGTGCCTCTAGTTAAGTTAACAAACTCATGTTTTTTCTTGTAAAGATAATCTTTTTTTAACATATTTCTTCTTAAAAATCCTTTAAAAAGAAGTCCCATGTTACTTTCTCACTAGGCATATGATTTTTCAAAGCATCCCACCATTTACATGTGTCCTATTGTAATAAAGATGTTGCATAAATCAATTTTTCCTTAGGAGTACACTTAAACTGCTACATAATCCTAATTGTCTTTTCAAGCCAATTCTCAAACTTAACTAAGTCATCTAAGACTTTGCCTAAGCAATCCTCAGCCCCCATATTTTTAATCCTTTCTAGGTAGGTCTTTTAAAGAGCCTAAGGAACTACAGGTAGTTGTACTAGTAGAGGAACTACAACTATAGTAGTGGCTTCTCTCAATAATTCTACCATCTGTTGTAGAAGGGTTAGCTGAGCATGTGCTGCCCAAGCTGCATGCCTACCATCACTAAAAGTCTTTATCTCAGCCCTAGTGGCCTTTTGTCCAACTATTATGAGAGCATGGCTCTTGACTTTCTCATCATTTATTGGTATATACATACTAATCTTTGGTTTATAGGATAAAGAATAGATTATAAGCCTCAACAATATATCATTATGTGATATATAATCTTAAACTCTAAACACTCATATGTGACTCTTATGTACCAAGGAATGCCTAAACCAAAGCTCTAATACCATCAAATATGACACCCCACACCAGACTAGTCACCAAACTCGAATGAGAAATGACACATAAATGATATCTAAATTATCATTCATGAAAATCCGTATAAATTTAAACCATTTTTGAAAACATTAAACAAGTATAAACTTTTAAAATCTTAGCTTACTTAAAACCTCTTTTAAAACTTTTTAAAAACCATTTGGAATCATCATGTCAAAAATCTAGCAGTATAACAATTGTATCGAGATGATATCCCAAAATGAATAGTAACTTACAATTAAAAATAATAAGGACAATATCCCAAATGAATAGTAACCTATAATTAAAAATAACACATTTTAAAATCATTCAAACTCAATCATCATAATAGGATTCTCCTGATCCATCTAAATATCACAACATAGCATAATCTCAAAGCATTCTTTCTTACATTATGAAAATAAAAAAGTTTAATATAAAAGCTATTTAAATATGCATATTACAAAATATTTCATCATAATTAGAGTTACAAAACATATAAAAACTATTCTAGGCCTATTTCCCTTAGTATAACATATGAGTGCCAACATGTATACATCCCATAATTTATAGAACAGAAAATCAAAATAACAAAAATTATTGAATCTTGATTTACCCTGCTGATGAGGCTTTATGCTTTATCTATATTTTTACCTATGCATCACAAAAACAATGATGCACTAAGCATGACACTTAGTGGTGTATTCAATATAGCATAATTTAACTCATGCACTTGTAATCATACATTTATACATTTATCTAACATCAATAAATATAAACAAACTCATATTATGTGCAATGTGATATACATAAGTGTGAAGGTGAGCCTTTATAACAACTTGCATCACTCATTCACATACAGTTTATCATGCCAATATTCACATACTCATATTGATTTATATGTTAAGATGTTATTAGATTATGTAATACTTATAAACTTACCCATATACATAAGATAAACTCCTAAAACTAGATAATAAGAATGGCTGACCACAAGGGTTTAGCTTTGATATGAAGGTCTAGTACATTTGCCAAAAAGGTTTGACATTGACTATGAAGGTTTACAACATTGACCCAAAGGTCTAAAGTGTTAACTTAAAGGTCTAGTACATTAACCCATAGTTTTGATATCAAATAAAGCCTGTAAGATAATTAAATTGGCCTATATACTTGAAAATAAGCACTGAAGTGCCTTAGTAGCTGCAAGTCTCTCTAGTTGATCGATCAACCTATATAAGCTAAGTTGTCAAATTATATGGGCTATCACCATTACTAACTATGTTTCACCTTGTTAAAATAGCTTCATAAGTGTTTTACAAGTTCTTTGGCCAACTAATAACCAAAAGGGGTAACAATAGTTCATTTATCATGTTATCAACCATTATGCCCTTTTACCATTCTTATTTACACAAATAACATGATATCATACATAAGTCAATCATGCAACATAATCATTACATTATGAAAATTTACATTCATTACACATATATCATTTTACATCATACTCACATGCCATCAATATCCATTTGGGAATACTTTAAATATTCACTATCCAACATAAACCTTTGGCTTCACGTAATGTAAGGCATTAATATGCTCATACCACATATTTATTCAAAACCATATTTCCCATCATATAGCAACATCAAATCTATTATACATAGTTATTATTCTTAAAACACTGTCATATCTCATAATATCATACATAACATATATGCCTTTCTTTCTTTTAAGCATATAAGGTGTATATAACCTCAATTTCTATAAATAGCATATTTGTCTATATAAACATATCATAACATAACTAATTACTATCATTTAGATCATTTAAACCCTTCCTCAAATGAAGAAAGGTTTCAGGCACTATATAGAGAAGCATTACTCATTACATAATACAAAACTTTCAAGCCACATCTTTTCTTTTCTTATGTCTTATGCTAAAACACCAATTAGGATGTTAAACTTACATCTCATATTCTTTGTATTATTAAGGTGCCATTAAACTCATATATATCTCAATTCATGAAAACAATTATCAAGTTAACCAATTAAACCCATTTAGGTATCAATTATCATCTAATTACTAATTAACATCATCGAAATCACTAACTTATGCCCTATATGTGTTTACCTAATAGCTAAACAACAACTAAAAATCATAATTTCATTATGCTAATAGGTTTGAAACCATATTCCTAGCAACATAACATTATACAATATAAGTTTCTATCAATTAACATACAAAACATATTAACTACACACAATCCATACACACTTTTCTTCAAACACACTCAGGAACCATTATGCCACATTGAATACACATACCAATTAAAGTCTTTTAGACACCAAGAAGCCTTTTACCCCTTCTCTTTACCCTTGGAAGAGCCTTGGTCACCTTTCTCTACACAACATATAACATAACCTTAAAAAAAAGTTTTTATAAATTCATCAGCACATCCAAACTCAATTCTAACTTTATAGATGTCTTATATAACCTCCAGGGACCCTACAAAAAATATCAAACCCAAAAGAAAAACACTCTTTCAAAATTTGGTTACTAATTACATCAAACCCTTACCTTTAAAATCTTTAAATCAAAGCTTTCTTTCTTGTAACTGATGGTGTAAATAAGTTTTAGAGGGTTTAATTTAGGTTAGACGTGTTTTTAGAGGCTTAGATAAGAGAAAGAAGAAGAAGAAATGGAGGAGATAGAAATGATGGTTGCCATTAGGTTTCTAAGGGAAGAAAAAAAATACTATTCATGCTTTGACTCCCAAAAATACCAATTCCAATGCCAATGGATTATTTGGAATATTTAAGCATTACCTTGTATCGATCTTAGATTTTTTGGAACAAAAACAAAATATTTTATGACTTAATTAAAACTAAGTCACTATTCATGAGATAGTGCTATAAAACCTTTACTGTCATTTTTAACCTTTTAAATGACATTTTTTTTCACTTCAAATTTTATTCAAAATTGTATTATGATTAATACTTCTATTCAGTCACATTAATATGGCCTGAGTCTTAAGAAATACTATTCATATTTTAAGAAGTACTATTCATAATACCAAAATTTTTGGCGTTAAATTACTAGTGGTGGAAGATTAAAGTTTTTGAAGGAAGTTGCTTATATAGTTATCTATAATTTCTATTAGATTATATGTAAAGTTATAAGTAGGCACTCATATATATCAATTAAAGGCTATAGGCCCGCGTATGTGTATCAAGGGTTGTATATAAAGATATTATGTATGGTGTAAAGATGGATGTTTGCTTATTTGTGTTTGAGATATCTGATATATATATGTGGTTGTATAGAATATATTTGTAGAATTGGGTTATTTGATATGGATGCTTATGAATAGATTAAGTTTGTATAGATGAGGTATGTAGATGTTAATTTTTATTCTTAATTGGATATATGAGAGCTATGTAGTAGAGATCTTAGAAATGATGTAGTATAAGAATAAATAAGCCATAAAAGTATTTTTCTATACAAGTTACTATTCACAGTAGGAATTATGTCACTGGTATAACCATTATGCTACCTGTTTTTTGACATAATGATCTCTAGATAATTTAACTTGTCATGTGGTTATTGTTAAGAGTGTTTTTATAATGGTTTATGATTATTATGTGGGAAAAAGTTTTTAATATAGATGGGATATTAAGATGTTAGATTTTGGGTAGTGTGTCACTTCTCATTCAAATACGGTGATCGGATAAAATGAGTAGTGTCATAAGCAGCCCACATCAAAGTGGGGGCAACTATAGACACTGCACTTGGAAGTCTATAGTTCGAAAGCAAATTTGATGATGAAAACCACTAAGATTATATTCTATCCAACAAGTTTCTAGATAGAAATAAGAAATAAGCCTTATGATCCT
This sequence comes from Hura crepitans, assembly GCA_948208565.1. Lineage (NCBI taxonomy): Eukaryota > Viridiplantae > Streptophyta > Magnoliopsida > Malpighiales > Euphorbiaceae > Hura > Hura crepitans. The sequence continues at coordinate 19,975 of CANXYI011697043.1, forward strand.
TTACTAAGCCTCACATCTAATTAAATAAATTTCATCTGATTATACGAACTTTCTAAAACCCTTGTGTCCTATCCTCACTAAAATAAGTGAAAATTGACTCAAATTGATTTTTACCCCTTTAAAAGCTACTCTTTTAGCCTAAAAATGGTTTTTTTTTTTGCAATTTTGGAATAAAATGTACTTGAAAATCAGAGTGGAGAGGTATTTTGAGAGATGAATCACCTAAATACTCATTTTCTCTCATTTTCTTACTTGGCAAACACCATTTTTAACTTGTAATCTCATTTTCTTTCACAAATAATCAAGGCAGAGTCAATCTTAGGTATATTCCTAAAGATACATTTAGATCCACTCTTTATTTTTGCATTTGCATATCATATCTTATGTATTTTGGTGTAAATACCATATCTTTTTCTCTTTTATTCCTCTAGTTTCCTCATCTCTCCATTTTGATATCCATTATTTTTGGTTTTTGCTTTGAACTTTTTGTTCTTATTAAAGAATAAGGGTTAACGATTAACCTAAGCACTCATGAAAGATCTCAAAGTTTCAAAATAGATTTTAGGTTGAGATTTTCTGCCTAATGAAATGACTCTGATTCATCCAAATGGATGGCTAAGTTCATTCGACATAAATCAAAATTTCATTTTTATTTGTTTAAGCATCAAGTTTTGATGTTTCTTAAATGGATATAGCTTATATATGATTACATTTACAATAGTATGAAAGGATATAACATCTTTCAAAAAATAAAATGAATTTCTTTTAAATCATAGAGGTTTTTGTTTTATTTTTATTCTAGTTTTCCTCTAATTGAATGAGTGCTTTTGCATAAAAATAAAAATATCATTTTTATGGTTTTATTATACAAATGGTTTTTGTTTTTTGCCATTAGGTTAACTTCTCATCATCAAATGTCTAATTATCCAAATAAATAGTAGATACCTTATAGTGTTAAAAGGCTTTACTTGATAGCCTATCACCATGAATCTTTCTCCTTCTCATCTAAAGACAAATTGTCCAATTAAATAAACTTCTTTTTTCCCATCATCATTATCATCATTACTATTACCACCACCACCACCACTACCATCATCATCATCATCATCATTCATTCATTTGTTTATTTATTCACTCTATCCTTTTAGTAAATTGCATAATATATATTTAATTGAATGACCCTTCATCCAATTGGATATCTATTCTAACAATATTTTTTTATGTTCTTGTTTATTTATTTTTTATGGTGTGCTAGGAGTCTTGAGGTAGTAGCATTGAAAGTTTAAATCATGATATATCATTTTTGTATTTTTCTTGTTCTCTTTTTAGGATTTTGCTTAGAAATGATGTATAGGTCAAATTAATGATGAGTAATAATAGTTTTTATTTTTTGCACTCAATTTCCCTATATCATTCCTTGTATGCTATAAAAAAATTATTTTTTAGTGTGATTAAAAGAAAATCATCACTAACAATATTTTTTAGAAAAATAAGGAATTTTTGAAAGTTTCATAATTAAAGTTTTCAAATTCTTAAAATTATTTTAAAATGAATAAAAATATTTTACTTAATAAATAAATGTTTTAAATAAGGTATTTTTAAGGCCAATGTCAATTTAAACCTCTAAAAAATTTTAAAAATCAAGGAAAAAGTAATTTTAATCAATAAATAAAGGATTTTAATGAAATAATTTCATTTAATTATTTAAAATACTTTAATTACTAAAAATGCTTTTAACGAATACAATTATTTTGAATTAAATTTTGAATTATCTAAAAAAAATTTGAAGACCAAAATCGTATATGTGTTAATTAATTGGCTCGATTTTATTTATGTGGTAATTTATTTTATTTTTAGTATTAATATATATATATATATATGTATATATGCTTCTTTTAATACTTTTATAAATTGTAAAATGATGTGAAAACTTAATTTATTTAATTTAAATCATAATAATTTCATGTAAAAAGAGAATTGATAAAAATTATAACCAATGAAATAAAATTGATATTATGTGGCAGGCATGAATACGAAGAGATTCCAAACTCTAAATCTCTTTATGTTTACTTATTGGCTTGACCTCTTGAGTGGTAACTTAAACTCACCACAAACTAAATCATCTTGTAGGGGACACTCGAGCTACCATCTCGAGTTGGATTGAGACATGCCTTTTTGAGGCCCATATTTTGGTTCGGTACAACTCGATCGAGATACCTTCAACATTTTCCTTTATATTTCATTTAAGGACATGTTTGTGTTGATGCGATTTCAATTCTCTCATTTGTATATTTTTATGGATCATGTTCCACTATAAATATATCCATATAGATGAATATTCTAGAAATATTTAGTAGTTTATTTCTTTATATAATTCTTTTGTTTTTTCATCATTTTATTTATTTCTTTATGCAACATAATGCAATTTACATGTTTATTTTGTGTTGTGATTGAACAAGATTTTGGTTTGATGGGAGATTTATTTTGTTTATTTATCTTTTTAATTTCTATTACCAATTTTTTTAGTTATCTCTCTTTTTAGAGTGGTAATATTTATTTAAAGGTCTTATATTTTGATTTATTTATTATATTGTAATCATTGCATAAAAAAATTATTTTACATGATAAAATCAACTTGATGTTAAAGATCTTTATAAATAATTAATTGGTACTTTTTAATAAATTGCATTTGGTTTTCCTATAATCAAAATCGCCACATAAATGAATACTAAGAAGGCCAGTCTCTAATTTTGTGGTTGGACAATCACTTTAATTTCTTATGAAATTAAAGTAGTTGTTAAGTCACAACTTATTAAATTAATGGTTCAATTTTTGAATGCCTTTTGATTATTTATTTAGACTATTTATTCAATATGTAATTTTTACATTATGTAATTTATTTTCTACTAATGACTTCTAAAAATTGATATGGACGATTTAACTTTTAATATATATGTAAGCACTGGCTTCTTAGTCCCTTCGATTTTTCTATGCTCGATAATGATAACTAGAGAAACAACTCAAGTAAATTAACTATATTTATGACAAAGAACACTAGAAAAGTTGGAATTCTCTTCAAGGGTAGAATGATCATTTTACTACTAGAGTGAGAAAGAGTAAAAAATGAGTTTAAAATCACTTAGGAGCATGTATGGAACTTAGAAATAGTCTTTGTAAGGTTAGTATGAGAGAGAAAATCAAGGAACAAAGCTAAATAGGCCCACCTTAAGCTTGCCATGTCACACTTTCTTAAACTAAGAAAACCACCGTGCAAATGGTTTCTACCATTTGAATGGCAATTTCATGCTCCGCATAGTGCTTCCATATTAAAACTCAATTAGAAGAATCCAAATTCTATTCTAATAAAACTAGTAGAGCTCTAGAATCATACTTTTCCTAGTAGAATCATGTTACCAAGCTTCTGATTGACCTAAACACATTGTTTAGAGTAGAAAAAAAAGATCTAAACACCCTAGATTATAGCCTATAAGTAGCCTCTCTCTCTAAACCCAATGACACAATATTTAAGAGAATGTTTCTTGCGAGCTTTTTATCAGTTTTTAAGAGGTTTAATATTATGAGATCATTAGTTTAGAATATTGTTTGAGAATTAGAGAGCTTAAGAAGTAGTTTGAAAGTGCTAGTTCTATCTGTGGGGGCTTTTGAAGAAAATTTTCCATAAATTTGGTATTCTTTATCAAAAAATTGTTCGTTTGCTTGAAGCATCAATATTGGTAAGTTTTAAAGGCTAGAATATGCATTATCCATCATGAAAATTATGTTTTGATAAGCTACAATATACCATTGCATGTTTTGATTATTCACCATGAATAAGATTTTAGGAGTTTTGTTTATTCACAATGCACAAAGTTTTCTTCATATGATTTCAAATGATAATAGTAGTCTATATTTTCAAGTTACAATCATGTTTTCGATATCCTGTATAAGTAATGGTGCAATTACATAAGGATTGTGATGTATATTAGAGTACTCACATTAGTAAAAATTCCACATTGTGAATTATTACGAATTTTTTTATGTAATTTTACTGTAATTATATTATTTTATATAATGTGAGTTCTAGATCTTAGGAATATTGCATTGCATTAGAAAATTATTGTTTTACAGAGTAATAAGGAGAATGCATATGGATTACTAGGCATATGATTAATAAATGCCACTAGAAACTATAGACACCCCACTCTCGACCTATGATGATAATTAGAGACAAGTTCTCAGGCAATAGCATAGGAGATTGTAAGTCCATATAGACTTCCTTGGTGATGTTTGCAAGGACTTATTTCCCTAGGTCTATGATAACCCATTCTTTCCCTAAAGGTTATAGCCTAAAGTCTGCACGAATGAGTCTAAGCCCCATCTGCATGGACTAATGCAACTTGGTCCAAAACTTGGCCTAAGGCCCATTGACTTATTGGAAATGGTACCCAGTCTAGGTCTACATGAACTTAGTGATACATGTCCACATGAACTTGTCATTAGCAAAGCTTTCCAGAAGTAAGATTCTTCCTATTTGGACTAGGATTTAGAATCTTATTGGGACTCTACCTCCTTTTTTAAATGGGAGAGGGTTAAACCTAAGCCTATAAATACATTGCTTTGTGTAACTTTAAAG
>CANXYI011697092.1:0-14992 GCA_948208565.1 Hura crepitans
GATAAGTACTGGAATTCACATACCTCATAATAACAAGAGCTAAAATCCACTCCCTAGGCTTGAAGAACCTCATGGATGTAGCCTTTAAGCTCTATGCAAACTTTTAGCCCTTCCACTGAAGCTTATCCCCTTTTTTTTCAAGATTTTCTTTGCCTCAATTCACCTCAAAACCATTAGAACACATCCCTATAGATGTTAGGCACCTTAAACACCCAATTCTAGCAAGGAAAACTTAAGAAAACCCAAGGAAACACAAAGAACTCACCTTAAACATCATTTACTGGACTGCTTATGTCCAGAAAACTTTTAAGAATTTTCATGAATTATTGAGAGCTCCTTTTGCAGAAAATTTTCTTCCCCTAGCTCCTTAACATCCCAAAATGAATTTAGAGATCAAGAATGGTCAAAATTGGCTGAAGGAAGAAGATAAAAATATCTCTCTAAGCCTATTATGGTGTCACTTTCTAGATATAAAGAAAATTTTCCTTTTATATGAGTGGGTTTTCCATTCGTCAAGTGAGGTTGCCACTTAGCATGGGCCCTACACCAGCTAGTCTTATGTGGGTAGGTCCTATAGCCACCCAAACCATCCCGAAACGGCTAAGTTTTTGAAAAAACTTTAGAAATTCACAAAAATTCACATGAACCTCAAAAAATTTTACCGTTTATTTTAAAATTCATATTTTAATCCCCTCTACATGCTCATAAAATTTTGCAACCAAAGTCAATTGATAGGGCAGAGTTCAAACTACCTTAATTTGTGTGCCAACCATAAAAAATTTTGATAATTTACAAACGACCTCAGAATTCAAAAATTCTTTCATTAATGGACTCAGTGGAATTTTTGAGCTTTAGGGTTCGATATTTTTGAGTTCATCCGGGCATATCTTGGGTCATTCCCAGCCTAAAAAAATTTTATTGCACAGATGGGTAGCTTATAGTCCAAAATAAAATATTGGTTCTACTAAATTTTTAAAATTTTCCTTTTTCAACAATTTAAAGCCCCTTGAAGTTTCATGACAAGTGCCACTACCTTGGTTAATGTGCAAATGACTCGGCCCCCTGGGCACACTTATTGGACCTAGTGGCACTGTTTACAGAGCCTTGAAACACGGGCATTACACAGTTATAGGTCTATAATGTTCCTTTTTCTTGTCATTTTTCCATACCATTTGCACCCATTCTCACATATTGCCATAGGCTTAAAGCCATATCAATTGGCCTAAAAAATTTCCTCAAACTCTTTGCATACAAGTCTCACAAAGTACACAAATGTGTGGTCCAATTACCTACCATTTTAAGTTCAATTTTTAGGTCACTTTTTCCACTCCATTTTAATCCATTTTCAAGTCAATTTTAAGCTCAATTTTAACATTAATTCTTTACCATTATCTGTTCATTATCATGCTTATTACTCACACACATTAATCTTTCTCATGCCAATCCCACATTACACTTTTCATGCTTAATATGCCATACCATTCTCATACACACACACCATGCCATAATATGTACATCATGCCTCACTTACCTCTCAACCCAAGCTTGCTAATGGCCATATACAAGCTTTTATTCATATTTAATCATGCATACACATATAATGGCATCATTCAGGCATACATATACACACACATATCCTATATCATGCAACTTAGGCCTTGACATGCCTTACACATGCCTCGGCCAAACTATGAAAACATGCTTACAAGCATTTTTCCACTAAATTCACCATATATCCATACAATCTTACAATTAACATACTAATTCCCATCTAATATCCCACGCTACCATGACATACACATACCTTACAACCTAAAGCAACTTATGGTATCATCACTAAACCTTTCCTTTTTCACCATACACATACACAATTCATCAAAATCCATATCATACACACTAATGACCATCAACTTCATGCCTAAACCAAGCCATAGAACCTCACACACACACATACACCTTCTCAGCTAATATGACCTGTTACCCTTTCGTCCATTCTTTTCACCAATTCATCACTCACATCATACAAACCACTCATAAAGAGCATTAACATAAGCATAGTTCATGGTTACACATGATTTAGCCATATAATCCTCACATTCCATATCCTATGATTTTATATGAATTTTTTAAAAATTGAATCTGTAATGGGCAATTGTTGAAATAAAGTGCAGTCATGATAAGGGCAAAGTGAAGGTTTTTTTTATCATGCTAGATATGTGTAATTGACCTAATTATTGCATTTTAGGCATGATTTAATGTATACATAATGTATGTAAATATGTATATATGCACATAATTGCATAATTATTATGTGAATGGAGAATTAATGTGTATATGGTGATTTTAAAATTAAATGGGTTATGAATTTATAATGTATGATGGAAGAATTTATGTTGTGTGTATATGTGCATGTATAGCTGAATAGCCTTATGTGTGTGGAAATAGGTGTATTGTGTGGTATAGGTGTAATTGACATCTAAATAATTGTTATGAGATAATAATACATGATTTATAAGGAAAGATATAACATTGAGAGGTGAGAAGATGTAATGGTCGAATGGCCTTAGATGTATAAATTTGTGTGCAATGTGATTTCTATGTCAATTTATTTCTTAATGTTGTATAATAAAGGATTATAAACCATGAATTATGAAATAACTAAGTAGCATAGTGTTGCACCAAATGTACATATGTATTTTGTGTATGATTATTGGTTGAATGACCATTTGGTTATAAAAATGGTGATATGTCATGTAATATACCTAAATAAGGCATAATTAGTAACTTGTGAATGGTTTATATATGTGAATAATGAGATGGCATAATAAGTATGGTATTTACATGTATGAGTTGATGAAGTTGTATACATAGTCTCTATGGATGTAATGTACGATTTTGAGTATCACATGAGTTATATGTGATTATGATATTATTGGCATTAGGAGAGAAAGTGAATGTGTAATAAAAATGTGACTTGGTATTTTACTTGGAATGTAAGTGTGAGAATAATATTGGTGGCCTAAATAGCCTACTTGCTTTTAGTGAATGAATATGCTTAAAAAGGAACATGGAATTGATAACATTTACTCACAAGTGAGAAATGAACATTTGGATACTTAAATATGCATGAAAGTATAATACATAAATATGAGGCACGTATACAAAATTAAGGAATGTGACTATGTTCTTAAATGCCAAAATATAGGAAACGAAATGATATTCTTAGTTATGTTAAATTGATATGATATTAGTACCAAAATGAATTATTTAAGTTCAATTTATGATGATAAAATTATTAAAATATAAAAATAGCCTATATAAGTAACAACCTTATGATGGATAGGTTAACCGGTCAACAATAGATGGATAACAACTGCTAGGCATGTCAGTGCTTAATGTTGGTTATAGGTCTACTTATAGTCTGACCCAAAAACTTGTCTTGATGATTTTGGATTTCTACAAGGGTGCAGTTGTCATTTAGGTCCCATGTAGCCACTACATAGGTCTACGCTACTGCAACAGCTATTCAGGTCCTACAGGGCCACTGCATAGGATGAACTTATTATCCATAGGTTGTAATGTTCTCATTAATATGTGCAGTTTAAAAATAATCATATACACTTAATTAGAGTAAACCTGATAATTTATATGCACTATATAATGTTAATTATGTGAGTGATGAATATTAATGAAATAAAATTATTGTATTATTTATATTCATAAGTGTTATATAAATGTGCTTATAAGTGGAACATAATATTTGCACTATCTGTACTCATGAGGGCTATGTATATGTCATGTTAAATGTTTGTATATCACGATACTATTTGAGCATGTTAATTCCTACATATTAAAATGGTATACATATATGGCATGAATTATGTTATATTTGTTATAATTATGAATGTTGACAATATACATTATTAGAGTGGATACATATTATAAATACATGTGATAGTTATTTTGATTACACCACTAAGCAATTTGGTTAGTGTATTATGTTGTTTGTGATGCATAGGTATGGAGAACAATTGAGCTCAAACTTTGAGACATCCAAACCAGCAAGAGAAAGGTCTTTATTTTGGCATATTTTGATGTTGTAATTAAGTTATGAAATGTATAGACAATAGTAAATGCACTCTTATATTAGATGTATTTAGTGATTTGAGTCGATTGAGTTAAGAAGAAAAAAGGTTGGTTTAATTTTAGGAGGCAGTAGAAAAGAAGGAATAATAAAAAGGAAAAAAAAAAGAAGAAAGGAAAAATAATCTTTGAATCCCTCTCTATTTTGACAAAATTAGTTAAGGAATAAAGAGGAATCAAGAGGGAGCAGCTAGTTCAATGTGCTATAGATGGTGTTAATAAGCTATAGGTGGAGTAGGTAGAACAATAGATACAGCTACCAAAGTAACAAGTGGCACCATGGAGGGAGCAATTGCAAAAAAGCAAAAAATCATGGTGGAGGGGCTTTGATTGAGTCGCTACTACAAAAAGGAAAAGTGTGATGAAAGTGGCTAGGGATAATGATTGAGCAGCACTTTATTACTATAGTGGCTAGATATGGGCACCAGGTAATGCAACTACCACTGTAGCTTAATAACGCCACTATTATGGCTTGATGGTATAGATACTGTAGCTATTAGAAATAAGTGATAGGTGTAGAAAAACAGTAACAACTTAGGTTTATCTTAATAAAAAGAAGAAGGGGAATTAATAGGGGAAAAGGGTGGAATGGCTTTGGCGATCATAGAGGTAAATCTATTCTTTTGTTTCAATTTATTTTTATTAATTTATTAGATGTGATTAAGATTAGAAAGTGGGCTATCAAGGAGTAGAATTGTAAAAATTAATCTTCAAAAATTCATTCTTAAACTTTATGCTATCAAACATATTATGTAGATTCTATTGGTGAATTATAGTGATAGTATGATCTTTATTGTAAATAGTCAGTTAAAACAAGGAAGATAAGGATGATGATGATTTTAAGTTTAGAAAAGAACCTATATCTCTTTGTTATCTTTTGTCTTTTGTATGCTACTCGATCCTCTAGTCTTGAATTTTATGACAATTAATAGTGTTGCCTATATGAGTTGGCAATTTGCAAGAAGGGGGATGAGTTAATGGAAGAGTTAAAATGATTGCATAACTTTACATAAGTAGAACTATGTAAGTCATAATGAAATCAAAAAGAGTTATATGAAATGAGAAGATGAAATGGATATGTAAATCAAATATATATGAATATTTACATACAGGTAATTAGTGTTAAGATACATGTGTATGTGTATAGAAATAAGAATGGCTATGATTTATGGTTTAATAAAATGATTAAATATTATCTAATTGATGTTGAATGAATGTGACAATTGGGTTATCATAGGAGTTGAAGCATTAAGAGTGTGGTTATAATATAGAGGGTTGTATAAGCCTCTAAAGTAGTATACATGATTTAAAATATTTACTCTACAATATGACCATAACTTGGCTAAATAAGGCATGACAAGAATAATTTGATAGAGAACATAGTAATTGAATAATAATTACGGTATTAATAAGACTATACAAGGAATTACAATAGCTAGAGGGAGCCTATAAGTGAAAATAAATTATAATTGGCTCAAGTGGTGTTAGATATGAAATGAAACTTGTTACGCATAATTATCTAAGTCACTTTTGTATAAATGTTGATATATAAGTGGATGTAATTCACATGAAAGAAAACCTAGAAATGAATGTGAGAATAATAAGCTTGTATACTATAAGAAAGATATGTGAATTAAAACTCAAATTACATCATTAATCATAAATTGGTGTTTATTGACTATATAGTGCAATAAAAAAATGAGTTAGGATAATGAGAATTTATGAGGGTGCTTGAATGCCCGAATCATTCAAGTGTGTATGTATAAGTGCAGTTTAGGTAAAAATGAATGTAAAACAAAATTAGTTAAATACTTATTTACTTTAACCTATGTGTAATAAAATAACTTTGTATTTAATCTCAATGAAATATGTATTTCTAGTGAACTATCAACCATGCATGGTAATACTTTTAACCTAGAAAATAAAGCTACATCTATAAAAAATTCAAATATGCATACATAAACTTGAAGCATACTTGATAAAATCACTTGCTTGGGATAAAACATATCTATATTTATGTATGTTAGAAGGTCTATGATTGATATGTATATGTTTGTAGATTGAATTTGATGTGCTAATAGCATTCCATAATAATGTCACTACTACCCAGAGTAATTATAGACAACCTTATTCATATGAACGATCACTTAGTTAGTACTTATAGCCTTTGAACTGTTTATAGTAGCGCAGTTAAAGTAGCATTAACATTTCTTTCCAAGATAATTAGAATAATTCTTATCAAATTTATGAATAGTATTAGTATATATGCAAATAACAAAGCTAGGTAATATTGTTTAGAATTAAGGATGGGATAAACTTGGCATGCTAGGGTAAGGACTGCAGTACAATGAGGCATTAGATATGCCTTTATTAGCTATCAATTTGACATTAAAATATGCCATTTATCAGCTATCAGTTTGGTATCAAATATGCCTTTATCATCTAATAGCTTAGCAATAAAAAAACATCTTTATTAGCTATTAGATTGGGTGATGACTTTAGTCACGCCTTCAGTTTTACGACTTATCCTTCTTTAGTTAAAGTTTTATATGCATATTACCTAAGTCTCACTCTTAAGATGATTGTAAATGAATTAATAAAATAGTACACCTTCATGCATAATTGTTTACCATGAAATTTAATTAAACTAGCATTTATGATTATGCATCATGAAAACTAATAGAAAAATAGTAGTTTAGGTAACCATATGGACACCTTATAGAACTAGGCAATCACAAATATTGTAATATGTGCTTCTGCTTGAGTAAGGTATCAGATATCATCATCATAAGCACTCAATTGGGATGTTAGGTAGGGTATACAATTTACTTAAGCTATAAAGGCCTAATGGCCTAAGTAAAATGATCTCAAAAAGCTATAGTTTAAGATGTACTATAAAATTAGTGAAAGAAGCTCTTTTTGAATGATAAAAAATATGGTTACATACATACATGCCTTTTAAGTTATTTGTCATGATAATTAGTGATACATACACTAATGATAATGTGTCATATAATTCAATAGCAAAACCATGGTTTTAAATAGTCATGCTTATGGGTTGTTTAATCAGATTATGTTAGATATCAGAAAATGAGCTTACACTTATACAAGACCCAAGTTTTCCAGTTTGAAGTATTCAACCACACTATATAGTTTATTCTATTTATTATGTCACTAGGTCTCTATGTATAAACTAAATTGATTGCTAGAGGTAATAGTTTAATATGTACTATAGAATAGGTAAGCAAGAACTACTATAGAATTATAAAATTCATTTTACATTAGTTTAAGTAATTTATAGATTTCAATAAACTAGGAAGCATAATTCAAATCATGTCATTGAGGTGGCAGGGCAAAAAGGTGAGCCTATCTTTATTGCAAATTTTATAGCTTACAGTTTTTGACACATGTTACCCTTCCTCAGGGTTATTATGAGAGTGTGTTACCAAAGGCTTCGCATATATTGATTATGGTAAATTTGAGAGACATTTATACCACACTGAAATAAAGCTAATTGAGAAATAGGAATCATGTTATGACATGACGCATGTATAAATCATTAGACTCACCGACATAAGTATTAGAATTACAACTACAAAGGGTAAAAGGGTGAGCCTATCCTTGTTGTCAATTTTATAGCTTACAGGCTTTCACATCCATTACCCTTCCTCAGGGTTATCATATGAGTGTGTTACCAAAGGCTTCGAATATATTGATTATGCTAAATTTGAGAGACATTTATACCAAATTGAAATAAAGCTAATTGAGAAATAGGAATCATGTTATGACATGACACATGCAAAAATCATTAGACTCACTAACATAAGTATTAGAATTACAACTATAAGATTTATGAATCATAACATGAGATAGCCATACACATAATATCGAGCATAGTTATTCACATGAAGTTTTCCTAGTAAGGAAAGATAATCCATAGCAATCATAACCAAACATATACATTTCCTCAGTGCATGAAATCTTTATGGCATGTTAAAGATTACTTGATGTTAAACAGGAGTAGAACTTTTATCTGCATGTAACTAATATGTATTTATTATGAGTATGCTTGATAAGTTATGATCAAAGTTAGAAAGTGTACTAATAGCGACACATTACTAGGACTATTGGTAAAGAATACTCATGTTCGATAAGTATGACTAGACCATGATTTCATTATATGCCCAAGTACATATTTAGATTACACCCAGGATAACTTAAAATAATAATTATTTTAATTGCTTCCCAGATACATTATTAATGTAGTTCTCTTACTCGTTGTATAGGTTATGGAAGGTTGCTGAGGAGGGCACATAGCTTGAGTGGCCTTGTCAGAATCCTAGTATGCCTCACTATAATAAAAGACATCTAAAGCAATAATAGCATAGTATATGATATACATTTTGAATATATGTTTGTACAAAAGACACAGCTATTTGGTAGCTTAATTGTAATTTGTATATGTGCAGTTGTATGCATGTAATTACATATTGCCCAGTCGGGATAAAGTGTCCTTTAAACAACTCTTCCCTTATTGGGAAAGAGTTAGTTGTGTTCTTAAGTTGTCACAAGGAGTGATAGACTCGATGTTATGATGATGTGATGTATGTATCGTATGCATGATACTACTTTGATCATTAAATGATTATTACGGTATTATTATAAGCTTAATAGTGTCTTCTACATGTAAAAATTTTTGTGGTCCTCCAGATAGCTGCCATGTTGCCGAATTTATGTCTTAGGCTCTCATTTAGTAAAATGATTCCCATATAAATCCTTAATTAATAAATAAAATTAGCTAAGCCTATCACATAAGCTAATTAAACTGGTCATAACATCTCAAGCTTAAGCATAGATTCATATAGTAACACTTTTCATTAGGTATTTAGATGTCAATGAGGAGTAGGGTGTTACATTAGCTCTCTAGGCATAATACCATAGTAGATTGAAGATAAAAGAGGCCACTATCTACACAACCAAAGGAGATCAAATTACTATAGTGGGTGAGGGAACTAACTTTTTATCCAATGTGATCTTAGTAGTAATTACAAAGAAACTATTTTAGAAGTGTTGTTAAGCATACTTAATATACATGGTGGATACCAAATAGACAAGACCCGATGTTAGCCAAACACCAGTGGTGGCAAAATTTCTTGATGTCTTCCTGAACAAGCTACTAGTGTTGTGACCATAATATGAGATAAAGTTTGTTATCATCATGTACCTAGGACAACACTTATATCGATAGTCCCTTATAGAATGGTGCTTGCAGAGCTAAAAGAATTGAAAGTACAGTTACAAAAGCTATTAAATAAAGGGTTTATTAGGCCTAGTATCTCACACTCGGGAGCACCAGTGTTGTTCATAAATGAGAAGGATGGGTTATTACGATTGTTTATAGATTACAAGTAACTAAATAAGGTGACTATTAAGAATAAATACCCACTATCCAAAATTGATTATCTCTTTGACCAGCTAAAAGGGTCCAGTGCTTTTTCCAAAATTTACTTGAGATCTGGGTATCATCAGCTCCAGATAAAAGAATCTAACATTTTGAAAATAGCCTTTCATACTAGGTATAGACATTAAGAATCTCTAGTAATGCCATTTGGGTTAACTAATTCCCTAGTAACATTCATAGACCTAATGAACTAGATATTTTGACCATACCTATACTTGTTTGTGGTGGTATTTATTGATGACATCTTAATCTATTCTAACACTAGAGAAAAGTATGAACAACACCTTAGATTGGTATTATAGACATTAACAGAAAAGCAACTATATGTAATAAGCAAGTGTGAATTTTTGCTGAATGAAGTAGTGTAGGTTTTATGTTATTTTACTAAGAACGAGGCAATTAGTGTTTGGAGTTGCCACCTGGCTTTATACTAGGACCACTAATATTTTGCCTAGAAAAGATTTAGAATAAGATCTTAGTTATGCCCTAATAATATACCTTCTTTTATATTTTAACATTGATCAATCTCATATCATGCAAGCAAGCATTTTATTTAAAGCATACATGTCACCTTTTCACGTAAAGAAAATAAATTACAACATTTAGAATGTACCGCATGCATAAATGTAAATGAACATCCATAAATCATGTTATTTATTAGTTGTTACTTAACCTGACAGCTACCAATAATTCCATAGGAATTGGTAGTAATGGCCTAAGTCCCATTTCTAGGAGATTGGCCTATGTTAATAGAGATTTTTTGTGTGACTTTTTATTAAGGAATGCTCAAAACCATTTTATTATGAAAGCACCAATTAAATATGTAAAAACCCATTGATGTGAGGTTGGACTTTTTACATGTAAAACAAGTTATTAAACTACCTATGACAACCCAAAATAAGCAAAAAATTAAAAAATAAAAGGTATAAAACCAAATAAGCAAATAAAGAATAAGCTATTATTCTCATCTCTACCTCGACAAATTCTTGCAGACTCAGTATGGCCCTTAGTCTATCCGTGTGGACCATAATGTGTCACAGCTAATATGTCCATTTGAACCTCATATCCTGTAAGAATGGATAATCTCACATAACTCAAGAAAGATGATTAATAACATAAACAGAGGTCCGTGAAGACCTAAACTAGTGTTAAACAACATGTACAATAAAATTATATGCAAAAATGAATGTTCATCAAACATACTTAAATAATCATTAAAACTAAGAAGATGACAAACTGATCATACAAAAGAGAACATAAATTTGTCATAAGATATTCATGTGGATTATATTTTAGAACATGTGTCAAATGGACTACACTCCTTGTGAAAGAGAGTGCGTGTAGATTGATACATAGAACACACATTCTTAAAACACATATCCATGTAGAATTCACTCCTTATGAAAAGGAGTCCATGCAAACCACACATAAAACACATATTCTTTAAAACATATATCTATATGAACAACACTCCTTGTGAAAGGGAGTCTATGTGGACCACATATTAGTTTTAGAATATTAATGATATACATATTAAGAAATAGAATGATTATAAAACATGATAAAGGCATAAATGCAAATTAACATGGTATATAGAGTACATCAAAATATAACACATAGGGTGAACATAAGACTGTTATCAAACAATGGTTTGTGCGAACCTTATTACTTGCACACATTCAAAGAATATGACTGTGTAGATGTTATCACATATTAAGATAAGTTCATGTGATTTATGCATCAATTCAAAAATGATTACATTCTTTTAATCAATGATTAAATGCGATAAAAATAGCTCAAAATATTAACCTATTCCTATAATCGATATAAGGATTACAAGAACAACCTCACATATTGATTAATCCCAGGAGATCTTTGGTTATAGAAACAACACAAATGGAATGAATGAAGATGAATAATAATATCTTACCTTGTAATTAGCATCAAGCAATAAGATAATGGTTGGGTTTTGAAAAAACAACTATTTTAATAGGGGCTTAGGACTAGTAGAGTGAATCTTACTTTGGAGTCTCCGCCTTAGACTCTCGAAATTATGAGTTCTTCTATTTTTTTTCCTTCCTCCACTTGGAAAGGGCATTTATAGGTTTAATAGGTAGTTCTCTTATTTAAAAGAGAGAGAGTTCCAGTAGGATTAGAAGCTAGAGTCTAAATAGAAAGATTAAATTTTTGGAAGTTTTCGGTAGTGGGTCTGTGCAAAGCGTGGTTCAGGGTGTCAAGGTCCATATGGACTTAAGCTCTAGTTTACCTTAGCAAGTCATGGGCCTTGTTCCTCTAAGTTGGTTCTATGAGGAAAATAGAAATAGGCTTTGGTTTATCCTAGCAAACCATGGGTTGTGGGCTCTATTACTGTAAGTAAGGTCTTTATTAGTTGGTGTGGACCTCATAGTATCAAGTCCAAGAATACTCAGACTAGGATGGTCCATACGGACCAAAGTTTTATTTTTCTTGCCTTGTTGCTTCAGCCTATCTCTAGTTAACATCATAGGCTAAAAATATAAGGTATTTATAGTTGCCCCCACTTTTCTTTGTGCTATGAAATGCTAAAGTAATAGTGTATATCAAAGCACCTGAGTTTGAGATACTCACCTGAAGTTATACTTACCTAGCACTAAGCTACATCGAATATAGATGCCTACCTCTAAATCAAAGAGAAAACTAGCTAGACCTAAATTGTATCTTCCCTTTGAAAAAGATTGATATTGTGAAGATAAATTGCAATGAATACGGGTGCTTGCTTATCCTAGGGTGAAGTGAAAATGTAACTAAATCTTAAAATACCTTTCCTTATAATGTTTCTAGATAAAATTTGAAGTAAGCTACATTAAATATGGATGCCTGCTCACCTTTAGGGGAGATAAAAAAACATTAAACTAAAAAGAACTACACCAAATATGAGTGCCTATTCACCTTCATGTGAAGATAAGGTACACTAAATACGGGTGCCTACTTATATTTAAGGGAACTTTAAAATGTTAAAATTGAAGAAAACTACACTAAAAATAGGTGCTTGCTTACCTTTAGTTGATGATAAGCTACATTAAATATGGGTGCTTGCTTATCTTCAAGGGAATTTAAAGACATTAAAGCTAAAGAAAATAACACCAAATTTGGTTACCTATTCACCTCCAGGTGAAGATAAGCTACACTGAATATGGGTGCCTACTTCTCTTTAGGATATATGTTTTACACAAGTGTGTTCTACCTTTTGATAAGTAGTGTAGTCTATATGAACACATATCTTCTAAAATCCAGTTCTTATGAATATTATTGTGATGAATTTATGTTTTCCTTTGTGTGATTAATTTGACATCTTTTTAGTTATATTTATCATTCAAGCATGTACAATGTTCATTCATATTTGCATTGCATATGTTGTTATTTTTCAGTTTAGTGCTATTATAAGGTCCTTATAGACCACTATTTGTGTTACTAATATCTTTCCCTTGAGTTGTATAAGAGTGACCATTCTTACTAGATAAGAGGTCCGAACAAACATATTAGCCATAACATGTTGTAGTCTGCACGGATATAGATCGGGAGAAATAGTG
This sequence comes from Hura crepitans, assembly GCA_948208565.1. Classification (NCBI taxonomy): domain Eukaryota; kingdom Viridiplantae; phylum Streptophyta; class Magnoliopsida; order Malpighiales; family Euphorbiaceae; genus Hura; species Hura crepitans. Next base: position 13,174 of record CANXYI011697092.1, read on the forward strand.
AGTATGCACGGACTTGATGACATAGAGATGAAACCAAATAGCTTATTCTTTATTTGTTTATTTGGTTTTGTTTACCATTTATCTCTTTTATTTATTTTTGGGTCATAATAGGAGATTAATAACTTGTTTTGCACGTAAAAGCCTAACCTCACTTTAATGGTTTTCTACATAATTGATTGGTGTTTTCATAATAAAATGGTTTTGAGTTTTCCTTAATAAATATCATATAAAAATGTATTTTAACAAAGGCTAATCTACTACAAATGGGAGTTAGGCAATTACTACCAATGCCTATGGAATTACGGGTAATTGTTAGGTTAAATAACCACTAATAAATGACCTAATCTCTGGATGTTAAATGTACGCTTACACTTGTTATACATTTTGAATATTGCAATTTATTCTCTCTACATGAAAAGGTGACATGTATACTTTAACTAAAATGCTTTTTTGTATGATATGGGTTGATTAACAATAGAATATAAAGGAAGGTATATTATTGGAGCATAAATAAAATTTGATTTTAAAACCTTTTTTTAGCAAAAGATTAGTGGTCTTGGTATAGAACTAGGTGGTGACTCCAAACACTAATCACCTTGTCCCTGGCAAAATAATGAAAATCTACACAAGGCTAAAAGCTGGCTGCACTGCACTACTACTTTGAGGCTAGACTAGAGCTATCTATCTATAACCTATGCTTTAAAAACATAATGTGCTAAGCATAAAGCTTAGTGGTATATTCGATAAAATATGTTCACACACATACATTAATGCCAAGCATGCATTTCCAGCATCGAAAACATGTCATATCACACTTATAAATTTTACCAACCCTATGGTGTTACACATTTAACCATTTTATGTCATTATATTACCATAATCTATTGTTGTCTATTTTATGTTACTTATTTATCATAATTCATTACTTATGCTATAATTAGTTTTCTAAATTCACTTACCATCGTTATATTTCATATTGTTTAGCTAATTCATTTAACTCATTAATGCCAAAGTCAATGTCCAATTTATTTATCTCATTTAAACCATACCAATTAGCCAATTCATTTAGTCTTATGTATACTTGTATTATGAATCTACTAATTAATTACATATTATCTCACATATTACTTTTCAATTTACTCATCCATATCTGATAGACACCAATCCCAATACTAGATATCAAGATCTCATTATGCAGTGGCCCATATTTTGGACTATATGGCTATTACACTAACATGTCATATCAATATGAGTGTTCAATGGTCTTATTAATCCTCTTAACATCCGTACACACTTTATATTACATGTAATTGTTCTATTAGACCTCCCAGCAGCTGCACCTATATTACTATCAATATCATCAATGTGCATACATGTAGTGGTCCTATTGGTTTTCCTAGCAGCTGCACTTGTATTATAATTAAATGTCATCAAATATCAACATCTGTGTATCAATGACACTGAAGTGAAATAATAGCTACTATATCCCCTAGTTGGTTAGTCAACCTATCCAATAGGTTGTTTAACATACATGGGCTATCAATATTTTCACTTTACTGACATCTCATTACATATCTTATAAACATTTCTCATGTCTATTTTCAATCATATATTCATCCAGACAATTTCATGTCAATACCATCAGTGCCTTTATTCATTTCACATTCATGATCATTTTACATTACTCATCTCATAACACTATTTCCATTATGTACATTTATCAATTACCACCATATATTGTCATTACAAATAATCATTTCACATCATTTTGCATGCAATACCATTTCCATTATGTACATTACCATTTACTATTAAACAG
>CANXYI011697230.1:0-16943 GCA_948208565.1 Hura crepitans
TGTGCACATTTCTTATTCAGGTCTAGCAATCAGATCGAGTAAAAGATATCACATTTGGTGGTATCGGAGCTCTAGTTTAGACGTTCCTCAGTTTTTAAAGGTTATGTATAAGTGCCATTAGTTTAAAACTTTGCATCACATGATAATATGGTATTGAGGATTATAATTTGTTCTTTTTCCTATAGCTTTCAATGAGTTCAAATACGCCTCATAGTAAGGAAAAGGTTGAGAGCCATGCTCCAACAATAGTTGGGCAAGGAGCTTCTAGAGCTATGTTTATTTCAAGAAGTGATGTTAAGCAAGCATCCTTAGCAGCATAAGTACCATTAGTATTTCTGAGAGAGATGTTGGATCTACTGACACAGGCCATAAGGGTAGCACATCCACCACCTTCACCAATTTAATAGCCACCTCCAATACCATCGGCTCTCCAGAAGACTTATCTTAAAAGGATTAAGAAGATATGGACCAAGGATTTTAAAGGTAGAGGTGTTGTGGATGCTAATGCAGTAGAGTACTAGTTGGATAGAACCACAAAAATTATATAGTAGCTTAAGTGCACATCAAAAAAGAAGGTTATTTGTGCCACTTCTTTATTGTAAGAGAAAGCTTTTAAATGGTGGGAAGCTTTGATTGAACATAAGAATGAGGTTGCTTGACATGGGATTACTTCTTAGAGGAGTTCTAGAAAAAGTATATATCTAACTAGTTCTTGGATGCCAGAGATAGGAATTTGTAGACCTTAAACAAGATCAAAAGTCAATACCAAAGTATGAGAAAGACTTCGCCAATTTAAGTAGATATGCTAAGGACATGGTTCAGACAAAGTTGATAAATGGAAAAGATTTGAGAAGGGGCTAAATGTGGAGATTAAGGCTAACATAGCTCCTATAAAGATTTAAGATTTCTCTGCACTAGTATCAGCTTTCCATGTGGCAGAGGAGGTAAGAAAGAGAAAAGAGAATTGTACCAAAAGAAGTGATCATGTGGTCAGGGATTTGCTAGTGCAACCCAGTATATAGATAAGAAGTTCAAAGCGAATCAATCTGGGGCACCATAGTAGACCTAGAGGTAGGGTCAATCTCAGAGACAGGGATAGGGAGCATAAAGCAAGACAAGATAGTAATAGTCTCAAGTTGCTAGTGCTCTAGTGACCACAGCTTAGAGTAATCAATGGCCTAAGTGTTAGACTTATCATAAAAGACATAAGAGGGAGTGTTGGAGATCTAAACTAGGAGTTTGTTTTAGATATGGTGCAACAGGCCATTTCATTAGAGACTACTCAAAATAGTCTAAGGGTGGATAAGGATCTACACCTAGTTCAATTAGAGGATAGAAAGGGGATCAAGGTGAGAAGACAATAGGTACTCAAGGAATCAGGGTTGAGAGACCACTTACTAGGCAATACTCCATCAAAGCCAGTGAAGAGATTGATTCGCCTGATGTGATAGCAGGTAACTTTCTTCTCTTTAATTCTCCCGCTAGAGCTTTGATTGATCTGGGGTCTACACACTCATATATATGCACTACATGGGCACAAGACTAAGGGTTAGCATCAAAAAACCTTAACCTAGAGATTATAATTAGTAACCCTATAAGTTAGCATGTAATTATGAACAAGGTCTATAAAGGATATCTCTTAGCAGTACATGGACATCAGTTTTTGGCTGATTTTATTAAGCTACCTTTTGATGAGTTCAACTTAATCTTAGGCATGGATTGGTTGTCTAAGTATTAAGCAGTTGTAGACCATGGTCAGAAAATGATATCTCTTAAGGCTAATAATGGGACAAAGATCACAATGGTTAGTAAGAGAACGGATTTTCTCTCCAATATGATATCAGTTATTATAGCTAGATAGATATTAAGGAAGGGTTGTCAAGCTTTCTTGGCATATATATATATGATGTCAGCAAGGGAGAGATAGATGCTAGTGCTATACCAGTGGTGTCAGAGTATGTAGATTTTTTTCTTGATGAGTTGCCTAGTTTGCCACCATATTGGGAACTCGAGTTCATCATAGAAGATTTACCTGGCATTGCTCTAGTATCTATAGCTCCGTATTGAATGGCTCATGTAGAATTAAAAGAGTTAAAGGTTCCATTGCAAGAGTTTCTTAATAAAGGTTTCATAAGGCTAAGTGTATCACCTTGGGGAGCACCAATTTTATTTGTTAAGAAGAATGATAGTTCTCTTTAGTTAAGTATGGATTATCGATAGTTAAACAAGGTGACCATTAAGAACAAGTATCCTCTACTAAGGATAGATGATTTATTTAATTAGCTTAGAGGAGCTAAGGTGTTTTCTAAGATTGATTTGAGATCTAGTTATTACCAATTGAGGGATAAAGAGACGGATGTGGCCAAGACTGCTTTTAGGATGTGTTATGGCCATTATGAGTTTTTGGTAATGCCATTTAGGCTTACTAATGCTCCTGTAGCAATTATGGATCTCATTAATTGAGTCTTTTAACCTTTCTTAGATCAGTTTGTGGTGGTCTTCATAAATGATATTTTGGTATACTTAAAAAGTAATGAAGAACATGAATAGCATTTAAGAATAGTTTTATAGGTTCTGTGAGATGAGAAGCTTTATGCCAAACTCAACAAGTGTGAGTTTTAGCTTATTGAGGTATTTTTCTTAGGACATATAACTTCTATAAAAGGTATCCGAATGTACTCTAGTAAGATACAAGCTATTCTAGAGTGTAAGCCACCTTGGAACACCACATAAAACAAGAGTTTCCTTGGTTTGGTAGGGTATTACAAAAGGTTTGTTAAGGGTTTCTCCTTGATTATAGCATCTATGACTCGATTGTTAAGGAATGATGTAAAATTTGTATGGGATGACCGATGTTAGGAGAGTTTTGACAAGTTGAAATTAATGTTGACATAAGCTTCTATTCTTTTATAGCCAATGATAGGGAAAGATTTTACTATATATAGTGATGCATCTCATAATGGGTTAGGGTTTGTTTTTATGCAAGAAGGCAAGGTTATTGCTTATACTTTAAGATAGCTAAAGCTACATGAGAAAAACTACCCTCCTCATAATCTAGAACTTGCAACAATAGTGTTCACTTTGAAGATTTAGAGATACTATCTCTATAGAGGAAAGTGTAATGTTTACACGAATCATAAGAGTTTAAAGTATTTTCTTACCTAGAAGGAGCTGAATTTGAGATAGAGATAATGGATGGAATTGATCAAAGACTATGACTACTTGATTGATTATCATCCAAGGAAGGATAATGTAGTGGCAAATGCTCTTAGCAGGAAGTTCATGGTAGCCATGAGAGCTATGAATATCATATTACAACTTATAGGTGATAATGCTTTATTGGTTGAGTTGTAAGTGAGGCCCAGTTTTCTGCAACAAGTGAAAGATTCTTAGAAAGATGATCACAAGTTGGTGAGTGTGATTAGTGCTATTCAAGAGGGGAAGCCTATTGAGTATAAAATCAAGAGTGATGATTATACATATTACCACAACAAAATATATGTACCAAATGTGGAAGAGTTAAGAAATAAATTTTACAGGAAGCTCACAGTGTTCATTATGCTATACATCCTCGTAGCATCAAGATATATGAAAATCTAAAGTTGTCATATTGGTTTATGGGTATGAAGAGAGATGTGTCAGAGTTCATGACAAAGTGCCTCACATGTTAGAAAATGAAAGCTAAGCATCAGGTTCCCTCTGGGTTGCTCAATCCTATAGCAATTTTCTGAGTGAAAGTGGGATAAGGTCATAATGGACTTTGTTGTTGGCTTACCTATGACAAAGAGTAAATGTGATTCAATTTGGGTTGTGGTAATTTGATTGACTAAGATTGCACATTTCATACAAATCAAGGTGGACTATTCTTTGGAGAAGTTTGCAGAATTATACATCGATAAGATAGTCAGATTGCATAGAGTGCTTACTTTAATCATATCATATTAAAACTCGAGGTTTAATTCGAGATTTTAAAAGAAGCTTCATAATGCCTTAGGCACTCAATTGAGTTTTAGGACAACATTTCATCCTCAAACTGGCAATCAATTAGAAAGAGTTATTCAGGTAACTCTTGGTACTTGAGTGATTTTGATGCTAAGTTATTTGTGTGATGTTCATGTTAAGTGTTTTTATTAGGTGCTTGAGGATATGCTGAGAAGTTATGCTATAAACTTCAAGGGAACTTAGGATCATTACCTATCCTTAGCTGAGTTTGCTTACAACAATAGTTTTCAAGCAAGTTTGGGAATGGCTCCTTATAAAACACTCTATGAAAGGAAGTATAGAATTCTTTTATGTTCGAATGAGTTGAGTGAGACCAAGTTAATGGGACCAGATTTGATTAAGGATGCTGAAAAGAAAGTGAAAATCATTAACGACAAATTGAAAACAACTTCAAACAGACAAAAGTCCTATGCTTATCTGAAGAGGAAGGACATTCAATATGAAGTGAGAGATAAGGTGTTTCTAAAAGTTTCACCTTGGAAGAAGGTTCTATGGTTTAGCTTAAAAGGAAAGTTAAGTCCAAGGTTTATTGGTCCATACGAAGTGACGGAACGTATGGGGCTAGTAACCTATAGACTAACTTTGCCTCCTGAGCTTCAGCAGATACATGATGTTTTCCATGTGTCTATGCTTTAAAAGTACAAATTAGATCCTTCGAACTTACTGTCAGCTGAAGAAGTAGAGATCATATTAAACTTATTTTATGAAGAAAAACCTGAAAGGATCTTGGCAACAGAGGTAAAAGAACTAAAGAACAAGACCGTACCACTTTGAAAAAGTGCTCTAGAGACACTAAGGCATTAAAGAAGCCACTTGGGAGATAAAAGCTCATATGAGAGAGCAATATCCACAGCTGTTCGAACTAGGCAATTTCAATGACGAAATTTCCTTTAAAAAGGGAAGAAATGTAATGTCCGAAAAATCTTGTTATGAATAGTACTTCCCAGGATGTGAATAGTATTTTTTCGAGGCCGAAAACACTAATCTTACTAAATGAAAGTATTAAACATAACATAATTTTGAGTGAAATTTAAAGTCCAAACAAAGTCATTTAGGTGGATAAAAATGACAGTTAAGTTTTACAGCAGTGTCACGTGAATAGTAACCTAGTTATAATTGAACCATAAAAATATTCAAAAGTTGCTCAAAAAAATTTTGAGATTGGTATAACTTGATACTCAAATATTCCAAATATTCCAAATATTCTATTGGCACTGGAATTGAAATTTTTGAAGATCGAGAAGTATTTTTACTAAAATCGAGAAAAGTAATATAATGGCATTTTAATCAAGTTTTATTATTTTTTGAGCTTTAGTTTTTAGAGGGTTATAGGGCATTAATTATGTGATTTAAAGGGAATTTAATTGAGGTTAATTGAGGTGAAATGGAGTGAAAAATAAGGGAAAAAAATAAGGGACCAAAGATGAAATTTTGCCCAACTATATAAAGGGTCAAACTTTACATAAAATGGTCAAATGTGGAATAGTGCACCATTTCCTTCCTCTCCCTTTTATGCCAGCAACTTCCCTCTATTAGAAGCCAAAGATTTTCTTCTTCCTCCCCTTAAAATCTCCTTAATCTCCCTTATCTATTCCCTACCTCCAAGCCTTCATAACTTCTAAAAGCTATTAGAAGTGGAAAATTATAGAAAATTCGAAGGATTTACTTGATTTTGGATCTCATGAATAGTGACTATTTTTAGTTCGGATAAGTTTTTTTGAGTTCCAATATTTTTCCTATATTCCTTAAGTGCCTAAGAGTCCATTTATGTGGTCGATTTTAATTTTTGAAGCTTATATGATTTTACACGATTTTTATGAAAATGAATCTATAATTAGCAGTTAAACCGGGTAATAATCGAAAGGATAAAGGAAAAGAAAAGGTGTGAGCGAGCTTGAAATCATCTTTTGAACTCGTTGTAATTGTAATTATGAAAATTTAATATATTTGTGTGCGTGTGTGCATTTATGTGTGTGTTTATGCATTATAAAAGTGGTAGTTTTAAGCTTTAATGATGCATTTATGTGAGTTGATAATGTTAGTGGTAATGATTAAAATTAAATACTTGAATGATGATGGTGTGCAATTATGTGTGTGTATGTGTGGTGTGTGGGCCGAAAATGCCCTATGCAAGGCATGTATATGTGTGATGGAAAAATGCATGCTTAATTAGTAACCTTAGCTTGTGTGATGAAGATTATTGAAATACAAGCATTTTGTCATGGAATTAAAGTATGAAGATAATTTTGTATGGTTGGTTAAAGTATGGCCGAATGGTATGTTGGCTTAGGGTGTATGTTTAATGAGGATACATGTTATATATGATGAGAATGCACATGAATCATTATGTTAAGAACTTAGTGCAATTTATTTATGTATGGAAGTTACATATGAGCATTTGTGTGTGTGGAAGTGTGGTATGGCTGAATGGCCTATAATATTAACGTATATGTGTGTGTTGATATATTACATGCTTAAGTGAAGGTAATAATGCCATTGTATTCATAGTAGTGATTATGGAACATAAATTGAGTAAATATGCTCATTTTTTACCTTATGAGATTTTGAGTGCTATTATAGCCTAATTGAGTGTCATACACTTGCTTTATGTTAGAAATTGCATAATGTTATGGTTATGCTTATTTGGATGTAGAAATGCCTTATGAGAGGCATTATGGCTAAAATGATGGTGACAGCATAATGTATTACTTTTTAATGAATATTATGCCTATTATGACTATGAAGTATTATGAGAAAATGCATATAGACATGAGTAATTTGATATCCTAGTTGAATGATGAATGAGTCATATGTGCATTGTTTTAAGCTTATGCATAGTTATGATGAGAATAAAGAATATAGTTTCCTAATTGGTCATTTATTGGCCTAACCATCTTGTAGAAAATTTATTAAGCTCCTTAAAGTGATTTAAATAAGAAATTAAAATATGATGATTAGCCCATGCTAGTTAACAACCTAGATTGGATAAATTAACCGGTCAACTAGGGGTTTTGCTACTACTAGGACACTTCAATGTCTTTTAATGACCTTCAGGTCTAAATAATGACCTTCGGGTCTAAATAATGACCTTTAGGTCCCGTAATGACCTTTGGGTCTAATTTTGGAGCCTTTATGGTTCTAATGGCCTCGATGGCCCTATGTCTTTATTATTTAGTACGGTTAAGTGTTTCCTTAAGTATTAGCATTAAAATAATAAATGATTACTTTATTAATTATTATGACACTTGTTTATAATATTATGCTTATGAAGGTTATTAATGATAAATGTTTATATATGAGGTTGATACATGCTTAAATGTTCTACTTTTATTAAGAGTATATTATAAGCATGTAAGAATATAGTTGTATACATTTAAATTGCCATTTCATACATATGCCTGGGAATGCATGAGAACCTTAAATTTCCTTAATTATGCCACTAAGCAAATATTCTTAGTGTATCAGTTTATTTATGATGCATAGGTTGAAGAACCAGATTAGAGTCAAAGCCACATATTTGTTGCAGATTAAGAGCAAGCTATTTTTTGGGTATTTTGTTGATTTGTACATATTATTATTGTGATGTAATCAGTTAAATGGCACTTATATGTAACACGAGAAGGATTAAGCCTAATCTGGGATATAATTGTTTTGTAATTGATTAAACAGGATTTAAAACTCTATTTTAGTGTTTATTTGCAATTGTTCTTCTATTATTGTGATGCTAAGATGTTGAGTTGTTGTGGATGGTCAGGAGGACCAATTTGTGTTGAAAATTTGGTGGATTTATTATAGAAATATTGTTTTCATACGCAAGTTGCTATTCATTTTGGGATAATGTCCTGATATAGTTATTATGCTCCTGAATTTTTGGCACGAGGATTCTCAAAATGAATATAGTAAGATTAAATGAATTTTTAATGATTTTAAAAATTGAATTTGGAGACCTAAAAATTAAATCAAACATGGTTTGAAAAAGGTTTTAAATTATTTATATTTTTAAGAAAAGGGAAATAAGTTAAGTAAGTTCTGTAACATGTTTGTATACACATTTCTTATTTGGGTTTGGCAATCAAATCGGGTAAAGGGTGTCATAATACATGTGTCCCTTGCATAGAACTCTTGTATGTTTATGATATGGGCATAAACAAAGGAATAAAAACATGAGTCTGATCAAAGAGGTATCATAGCTAAATGTCTAGTGAATATAAATGCAATGGCAATATTTTTGCATATAAGACATTATAATGTACACAAATGTGAGATATAGGTTTGTAAGAACTAGGAATAAAAAAGGTAATGTTGTAGTGAGTTTAGGTTATTATGGTGAGTGTCCCTTGGTATGTTAAAATGATTAGTATGTGATATGAATAAAACATATAAAGGATATGATAAACATGTATTGTATGATGTCAAATGTATATAGGTGATAGCATATGTGCTAAGGAATGACAATGTGTCTTGCATAAATAAGATAAAACAATGGGGACATGTATTTGGTCATCCTAATTATACATATGGGATTTTGAATAAATAAGTGAGTATTGATATACTAACAATCATATGGATGTAAAATGTAACGCCTATGTTTTTAGGCTCCGTGAACAGTGCCACTAGGTTCGAGAAGTGTGCCTAGGGTGCCGAGTCACTTACACATAAATCGAGGCAACGACACTGGTCATGAAACTTCAAGGGGCTTTAAATTGATGAAAAAGGCAAATTTTAAAAATTTAGCAAAACCAATAATTCATTTCGGACTATGAACTACCCATCTATGCAATAAAAGTTTTTCTAGCTAAGAATGACCCAGGATGTGCCCAGACAGACCCAAAAATATTAGACCCTGAAGCTCAAAATTCCACTGAGTCTATTGGTGAAAGAATTTTTGAATTCCGAGATCATTTGCAAATTCTCATAATTTTCAAGATTGGCATGCAAATTAAGGCAGTCTGAAAACTATCTTATTGATGGAATTTGGTTGTAAAAATTTATGAGCATATAGAGGGGATTAAAATAAGAATTCTAAAACAAATAATGTAATTTTTTGAGGTCCATGTGAATTTTGGTGAATTTCTAAATTTTACCAAAAAATTGAGTTGTTTCGAGATGGTTCGAGTGGCTATGGGACCCACCCACACTAGGACATTTGGCCTAAGGCCCATGCCAAGTGGAAAAAGTGAGTGACAAGTGGACTTTTCCACTTAAACAAAAAGAAAAATTTTTCCCTTTGCTACCAGTAAAAGCTAACGCCACCTTCAACTTGAACCACTATTTTCACCATCATCTTTACACCATTTTTGCAAATTATACTCACTTAAATTTATTCATGGATGTTAGGGAATTAAGGGAAAAGGAATCACAGAAAAAGGAGTCTTTAAAAATAAATTAAAAATCCTTAAAGTTTGCTGGTTAGAGGTCATTCTAGCAAGCAGGTTAAAGTGAGTTTCTTGTGTTTTCTTGGGTTTTCTCTTGAATTTTCTTATTAGAATTAGGTGTGGAAGGTGCCTAACATATGTAGGGATGGGTTTTAATGGCTTTTGAGGTGAATTGAGATAAAGAGAAGCTTGAAGAATAGAGGAGAAGTGGAGTGGCAAGCTAGAATTGTGGTTTTAGGAAGCTTAAGTGTGGAATCTTCCTTTCTTGAGTGTGAGGTAAGTGAATTCAAGTATTCATTTCATGCCCTTAAATTTCAGTAGCTTCTCTTTTAGTTTAGCCATGGTTTAAGCATATGAATGAGCTTGGATGAGTAGTACTTTGAAGGATTATAGTATATAGCCTAATGAAAGGTAGATTGAATGGTTGTTTGATAAAAAGAAATGAAGTCCATGTTAAACCCTAGTTGGTCGAGAGATGTGCAAAGGTGTTAAGGCATGTTTTTTATGCTTGATGCACGTTAATGATGCTTGATGCATGTTTATGATGCTTGAGGTATAAATTAGTTGCTTTGGTGTTGAAATGAAATGGAATTACTTGTGAATTAATGGAAAAGTGCACATTTGGCATGAAAGGTATGTGTAGCCAAGAGATTGTGTCAAGCTTGTGGATGTGTATGGCTTGTTTTAGTGATCTTAAGTCATGTTTAAGGTTGGCAATACATGTATATTAGGCTTAAGATGCATGAATGCATGATATGACATGTAGTAAGATTGATCAATGCATGGATGCATGGAAAACTAGCTATGGTTGAGACATACCATAGGCTTAGGCTAACTAAAATGGCATGAAAAGGTTGATGTCATGTGTGAAATATGATGTATGATAAGTATGATGATAACATGTCTAGATTAGTTACTTTGGCATAAAATAAAGTAATAGGTATACCTTAAAATGGCATGTAATATAGTCAAGAAATGGCATGAAAAATGACTAGAAAATGACCTTAAAACTTGGCTCGAAATAAGGTATGAGAAGTGGCTTATAATTGCCGATAAGGGCTATGGCTTGTAAATGAATGATGTACTATAATGTGTGCCTTTGAGGACTATATCTTGTAATGGAATGTAATGGCATTTTGAACCTATATTTTGGCATGGAAAATGGCCTATTATTAGTTAAGGTGAATAATATTGAAAACTACATGGAAAAAGGTTGAGAAATGAACCTAGAAAGCCTATTGAAAGCTTGCCGCAATGACTTATAACTGTCCTAAAATGACCATTACCTAAACCAATAATACCACTGGACAGTAAATGACATATAACTGTGAAATACTTATGAAATAAAGTCTAGCATAATATACCATAATTATTGGCAATTACAATCTTGAAAATATTTTATGAGAATTCACTCGGTACAGACTATTTGTGGCCATACCAGACCGGGCTAAATTTCAACAGTGCCATAAAAATTATAACTGTTTATTTTTTATTTAATAATATTATAAAAAGTTAATCAGTAAAGAAAGGGACACAAATTGAGGTTAGATGGCCCATTAGATAGACACCCACTGGATGGGTTGACCGATCAACTTAGGGTTTCTTAGCAGCTGCTACACTTTCTATTTTTCATACAAGGCCAGTACAGCGGTGTAAGTCCCTATCAGGGCCATTATACTAGTCTGTTAGAAAGACAACTTTCTACCCTTGCCATATGATGCTAGTATTAATTTTGTCAGTGCAGCGACGTAGGTCCTAGAAGGCCACTACACTAGTCTGTTGGACAAACCAGTCTACTGGATAGACATAATTACCCCATCACAGATATTTAAAATAATGCTAGTACAATGGTGAAGGTCTCGGAGGGCTATTGTGCTAGTTTGTTGGACAGACCAATCTGCTAGGCAGACCACACCTAGTTATCTGCACCATAAATGCTGTAACTTAATTAAGCCGGTACAGCAGTCGAGGTCTAGAATGTGGACCACTACACTAGTTTATTCCCTCTAGATCTAGTGTCTATCAGTGTTGTCTTTCTAGATGAGCCAGCTAAAATAAATTAAATAAGAACAATATAACTTACCAATGACATTGAAATATAATATAAGGGTATTTTGGTAATTTTACAAGGATAATATTTATTGGCTTGGTTATTAAAGATAATGCATGCAATTGTTAATAATGATCTTGAAACTATAATTTATAGGAGCTAAAATGATTAATTGGATAATTTACGAATAGAAACACCCCTAGAGGCAAATTAGTAATTTTGCATGTTAGCAATCTAGGTTGTACCTGGAAATCAGAACAAGATAAGAGTATGATTAATTATGCATGATTAGACTACTGCACATGTTTTAAATGCTTGAATTCACCACTGAGTATATTATATACTTAGCATACCTATTTTGGTGAGTAGGTAACCAGAACAAGGACGTAGCCTTGTAAAGTGTGCAGTGAAGTTTAGAGGTTATTCTTCAGAAGGTTGACATTGTATATTTGTATAGTTTTGCACTCTATGTACTTAGGTGAGAAATGGGTGTTATGTATATAAGGGACACAAGATGTAATTGTATAAATACAAACTATGTTGTAATTAACCAGTTGTTAATCTTTGTATAAATGTATGGCTTTCGTTGATGTTTTGTGAGCCTGAGGTTTTATGTGTATTTTCTTGATTGTGGCCTAAGGCTTGTGTTGTTTTTGATAGAATGGTCATGTAAGGTTGATATCTGGGGGACCAGAATTATCCAAGAGATGTAAAAATCTATTATAGAAGTGTTTCACAGGTTGAAAATTTTGGGATAGTGACCCGAGCAGCCGTTATGCTATCAAATTTTAGGAAAAATCTAATTGACCCGAAAATTCTCCATATTGGCATGAACCTGTTGGTATAAACATAAATGAACTATAGGAATAGACAGAACTGAATTTGGAGTCAAATAGAATTAAATAGTACCGAATAAGTAAAAGTTAAATGAATGACTATGGGAGAAATTGAAGGATGGGTGACCTAGAGGGAAGTGCAATGCTTATTAGTTTTCTTTGGGAACTCAGTAGGGGGTGTTACATAGAATCTATCTGGGCTTATATAGGTGCATGTTGACTAGAACCAGTGAAGTGGCTTTCAAGTATAAGTGGGGAGTTAACTATCTTATGTATGTAATGAAATATATATACATGTACAAATATAAAGTTAGTAGGCAAATATGTTAAGCATGACTTATGCTAGTATTAAAATCAATATGAGTACAAAGCTGAGAACATCTAAAGCTGTGGTTTGAGGGCAGATGTAAGATTATAAATATGATAGTTAACCATATAAATAGTAGAAATCATGTCTATAACTATTAAATCGAGTATATGTTGAGCATTGTAGTTAAACAATTAGTTTAGGGCAACTCATACATAACCATGCTATTGGTTAAGTCCATTAGTGCCATTGGGGTCCAAAAGTCTTCAAAGTTGTTTTCATTTAACTAGTCTTTAGAAGGCTGACGAAAGTTGTATGGTCATGTTATGGTATTTCCTCTTGCAAGGCACCATCAGTTGTAGAACCATATGGGGATAAGAACGCGATTAGTAAGATAGGATTGGATTAGAGGCAAACAAGGTTAACTTGATAAGGGAGTTGATCCTAGGTGTAAAAAAGTGTAGGGCTCATAATTTTGGTGGGAAATCTCTAAACAAGTCTTAATGATCAACTACTTCATGCTTGATATGTGGTTAGGTAAATGAAATGGATTAATATAAGTTAAATGTTTTTCTTTATAAATATTTAAGCTTTAATAAAGTTAATTGAGCAGGCTTGCTATGTTAATTATGGCCCACCTTTCTTGCTAAGTAGAAAGGTAAATACTTTAAAATCCTCATTTTAGGGCTATGTTTTAATAAAACGTGTATGCTATTCTACAAGAGTGTTTCTTTGTGTGCTAATTTGTCTAAGTTTAACATTAGTAGGCCATGAATACATTCATGTTAAAGTAGTGGCACATAGTGTAAAAGATAGTCATAAAAAGGAATTAGTTGCATGTGTTGTGAAATAATAAAGTAAGCTGTATGAGCACAATATGTTGAAAGGATAATTATCGAGCATGAGTGAGCATGTGAAATTAAAACTATACATGTAATTGTACTAATCGTAAATAAGAAACCCTTCAAGCATAAAAGCACGCTACATGTACACTAACAAAATAAAATATTAAGGCATTATATACCCAAGTAAGGGCTTGTAGCAAACTTTTACAGAATCTAGATAGGATAGCTTTGGCATGCCAAAGAGATTTGTACACAGATCTATAAAATTATGGGCATTAGCACCAGTTCCATTTGAGCTTATGATCTAATGTAGCCTAGGCACACAGATCTTGTGATTGTGTATTGGCTTTAGCCTTAGAATGGGGCAAAGGGGTTAGACTAGCCCACCTTATCCCAAGTTCCAAAATTCATAGTTTTAATATAATTTATCATTCCTCAGGGTCTTTCTAGAAGTGTGTTACCAAAGGTTCTATGAACTCTAACCATGCTTATGCCAAGCAACTTTGACATGAGACAAAATAACTAGAATAAAATCAAGAGACATGTTTTAAATCTATATGCACATGATAAAAGAGGTGTATTTCGTTACAAGTAAAGCTTCAACAAAAACTTATAGTTGATTACATATATAGCATGTGAAACATGTATTTCAACACAAGTAAAACATAGTATCAGATATGGATAAGGGATAGCATGTATATATCTAGCACAAGCATAATGTTAATAAAAAATATACTTAAGTTAAATAAGAAATAATTAAAGTATAGCACACACCTCAAATTCTTATCACGAGGCACTTATTTTTGTAACAAATTACACCGTTAAACATTTACTTCATTTAAATGTATATGTGTGCATCTTAAATTATAAACATGGTAGCTAAAATGCTCAATGTGTTAGTCATTGTAATTAGAATATTGATAGGTTTGTTGATGTTAATTACAGGTTATAGGAGAATGCTGAGAAGAGGACATTCCTGATTGTGCTGCCTTGCCAAAATCCTGATATGTCATGTGACGAATGGTACTATCTCATGTAACTAGAAGCGTATAATGCCATTATGTACATATGTAATTATGGCACAGGAAATTGTTATTATAACTTGTAATAATGTACATATAATGTAATACATTGTGAATAATTGGTATTGGGTATGCTTTTAAGGTATGGAGATATATGTACATGTTCCTAATGTTTAGTATAGGTGCATCCATATGTGCATATGTTAGATAAGTCTAGGTGATCAAAATCAAGTAGCTATATGCTTTTAGGCCATATGATGTCAAGTGTGAGTCATAGGAGTCTTAAACAACTCTTTCTTCCTGGGAAGGAGTTAGTGGTGTTCTTAAGTCATCTTTAAATATCGTATTATGGTTTACTTATTGATTGTTGCATGATATAGCAACATTTTCACAAGTTGAAATTTTTGATAGGCTTTTAGATAGCCATTATACTACCAAACATTTAGTCAATGTGGTCATTGTACTTAGTGAAGCACTATAACACCCCTTACCCGATTCAATTGCCGAACCCAAATAAAGGATGCACATAGAAACGCATTATCCAAACTCTTATCAAAACTTAACTCATTGAAACATTAATTTAATCTTGTTAATAAAATAAGTCTTTCATAAAAAGGTTCATAAAAACTTTTCAAAATCTAGGTTCAATTCACATCTAGGAATTTTCGTGCCAAAAATCTAGCGACATAACTGCTGTATCGAGACACTAACCCAAATATAAATAGTAACTTACATAGCAAAACACACTTCTATAAATATTTTCAACTCATTCTTTAACTTCTATGATCCTCCTGATCACCCCAATCAATCAATATCTCAAAAATACAAACAATGCAATAATAATCATACCATACAAGCAGAATAGTTTAAAACTGACTTTATTAAAATTATAGACATTTAAAAACTATAATTTACTTTTACATATAGCTTAGGCCCATTTTTTGAAAAATTACATCATATGAGTGCTTTACATCTATACATCACATAATCTAGATATATATACATAAAATATACCAAAAGAATTGCCTTCTCTTGATAATCTTAATGATCCGAGGTTGTAGCTCTAATTGTCTCCTTACCTACGATCGCAAAGACAGATGATGCGCTAAGCAATAGCTTTGTGGTGTAATCAAAATAACTTATTCATTTATGCCATATAACATCATAAATTAATATATGAAATATAAATATTCAAAGTATTACATTATATGTAACTTTATACATAACATGCATATATGCGATAACATGGCATAAAACATACATATAACACATCATAAGGTCATGCATCATTCATAATGTCATCATGAAAACTATATTCATTCTTCTTTATTATCCATTTATTAAGCCCATACTCAAGGAAACACATACACTATGGATAATAGAGTCTTAGTAGACCACCTAAGCCCTTGAAACCATGTAAATCCCACACACATCAAACCCGAAGGTTTGTAAATAGATTCGAAGATCAAAATGCATTAGACTCAAAGGTCATAAATCATCATAAAACCCATAGGTCAAGCATAGGATGGCCAATAAGACCTCCATGAACCCATAAGTCCATCTACTAACATAGGTCCGAAGACAAAAATAATATAGACTCGAAGGCTAAAACACATAGCAACTCGAAGGCTACATGATAACCTAAAAGTTCACGCATCGCAACTCAAAGGCTATAGAGATACCAAAGTATCCTAGCAGCTGCTATCACTCCTAGTTGATCGGTCAACCTATCTGACTAGGTTGTTTCATTGCATGGGCTACTAACCAATTCATTTTTAGTTTCACCTTATTAATATAACTTAATATAGCTTTTAATTAAATTGGTTTGGCCAACCAATGACCAAACTGAGTAAATGTATATTATCTTTCATTTTAACATGCTCATACCTCACATGTCATGAAAATGCCACATTAAAGCCATTTTTTAGCATAAGCTCATAAAAATGCATTATGCCAATACATTTCCTCATAAGGCACATTATTTATCCTCTTTGTTCACATAACGTATCACTTATCATTATATCGCTACATTATCATGTAACATCTCATTATGTCACATTTTACACATAACATGCCTCAGCCACACTAAAGCCATATGTTATC
Organism: Hura crepitans; assembly: GCA_948208565.1. Classification (NCBI taxonomy): domain Eukaryota; kingdom Viridiplantae; phylum Streptophyta; class Magnoliopsida; order Malpighiales; family Euphorbiaceae; genus Hura; species Hura crepitans. Next base: position 16,541 of record CANXYI011697230.1, read on the forward strand.
ATATACACCTATGATCTTGCATTTCCTCATATTGTACATTCATTCCATATATACATAATCACTTACATCCAATTCATTCCATACATCATCCATTTCATGCATTATATAGAATACACACACATACAAATGCATATAGGCCATTCGGCTAAGCTATTACATGCATAAAATTGTATTCTTTTTTATTACACATAGCATCACAAGTGCTCATGATCATTGACATTCATATGATCATGCATCAACCATAACATGCCTAATACAAAACATATATATATGTATATACATACCATAAGGCCATTCGGCCATCATGCCTCCAAGCACTCATAACCATCATTTATTTATGTCACTCATCTTTTCTTATGTCCTCTTAATCATATACATCAATTTATGAACATACATCATTAAT
>CANXYI011697252.1:0-16160 GCA_948208565.1 Hura crepitans
TAGCAAAATTTGAAGTTGAGGTCAAAGATGACGAGTATTTTTCCCCGGGTGCATTAGAAGGGATGCCTTTGTGTTGGTAAACGTAAAGAAAATAGGATTAAATATTCTTGGAGTAAATTAATGATCATTCCAAGAATTAGGGCTTTCTGGAAACACTAGACATCCGTACCTTTAGGCAATGCAGATCCTAAAAGGGATCAAGTTATATTCGGTATTGATGGAAAGTGTATAGCTATATACCATAGAAAACATGAGGAATTTAAGTGGGCTTTTTACGCTAATGCTGATAATGAAAGATTTTCCTTGTGTACAAGAGTAGCTTCATACAAGGAGAGCCTTGTACGGCCCAATTGCTGATTTGAATTTTTTTGTAGTTAGTGCAGTTTGTTTATCCGGAAATTCCTGCTTGATTTTAACTTCTATAATTTTGATATAAGATCCCGTTAAACATTTCCTATTAGTATTATAATAAATAATCTTCAAATAGCTTGATTCGGCTAAGTATTGGCGCTTCTCCTTGGTAGGCAAGATCAAGACTCACAATTATTCAAAATATAAAATTAAGAGTCATTTTTCTGATACTAACTTTTTACATGTAGGCGAGACCAAGATCAAGCTTCTTCCCTATACCAACCTTTTGTTTATAGAAAAATGAAAGAATATCGTCATCTTAATTATTGCTCTAAATTCTAATAGTTAGAGTAAACATTATCCAAACTAATTATAACGACAAAGACACTGAATTATTTTTCTTGGACTAACTTTATCTTTGTATCTTTAAAGAAGTCTAACAACCAACAATCTTCGCTTATAACAAAAGCCCGAAATCTGTTAAACCCAAATTGGAATCCACCAATCCTTCCTTCTTCATTCTTCAGTGCTTCTTGATTCATCAATCTAAAAGTAAATCCTTATATAATTGAATTCAAGTTTGAATATATTCAAATTAAAATGAATCTGGTTTAAATTTTTTTTTTATTATTATCTGAAATTACTGGTAATTAAAATAATCAAAATGAATTCTTTGAAAGCGTGATAAATAATAGTTTTTTAATGCAACTAGTTCGATCCTAAATAATGTCCAAAATGTTAGAAGCATTGTGAATGCAACGGAACAGCTAACAAAGTAGGAAACTAATGCAAGCGATTCAACTGGAAATCCACTCGATACTATTTTCCTTTTTCTCTGTCTGTTCATGCATTAGCTAATTGTCCAAACCTAAAAATAGCCAACTTTTACATGATTACATATACCAACTCGAAAAATTACAAATTACACTCATGTCATCACATCCGTCAAAATCTCTTCTACGGCTATGATCATCATCATTATCTAATCGCAAGTGATCAATCGCATGCAAAACCCGCCAAACCCAAATGCCTTACTCTCCGAACACGCGGCTTACTATGAATAAACGTGCAACTTTACACCGAAACGACAACCATAACCACAAAGAAACCTCGTCGTATTGTCGGCGTCAACAACAAAAACCGCGTGCTTCCCACCCCTAGAATTCGACGGCCGCCCTTACTCCTCTCCATATAATATTCCCCCTCATTTTTTTTTTCAAAGCAAGAAGCAAAATCTAACACTACTCGTTGCTTACTTGTTCATTATTTCCTGTAACCGGAGATTGTAATAAGGAGGTAAATATGTGCCGGATCTCAGATTTTGAAGATTTCCCGCCAAAACGCGGAGATAGCTTAAACATCAAAGCGTTCTTTGTCCGTTTTTCGTGTTTGAAGTCTATCAAGCCGTTGCCGGATTCTCTCACTCTTCTCTACCTTCCTCGCATAAATGGAGCTGAGCTCTTCGTCGACGGTTCCAAGATTCGCCCCGAATCTTCTGCGGTCTTGACGCTCCATCGAGTTGTCGGCGTGACGACGAAGGAAGGAGAAGCGATATTCGGGTCAAGATCAGGGGCTTCGGCAACCGGAGGGCTTCGTTTCCAGGTTTTTATGGGAGACGATAGAGTCCTGGATGGGATTTTCATAAAAGACGAGGAGGAGTGGAAGTTGGAATGCGAATGCGGCTTAGAGAGTCACGCTGTTTGTGGCCTTGCTGAGGAGGCCAAGGCAGAGGCGGACGTTTGCGTGGCGTTGGAGGGGCAAGTAGCGTTAATTAGGAGGGTAGAGATGGGATCGAAGAGAAGGCAGAGTCGGAGAAAGGGAGGGGTTGAGAGACTAGAGCCCATACCAGAGGAGAGCGAGGATGAGGCGGCACTGGCAGAGAACGAATCTAACGCTGGTGGTTGTCATTCGAACGTATTTTGTGGGCCGGATTACGAGATGGATTTGGATTTGGAAGGAGTGAGATGGGCTGTTGATGTGGGTATCTGGGTCATGTGTTTGGGCGCTGGGTACTTTGTTTCCAAAGCGTCTGCTAGAAAGTTGAGACGCCTTAGGCTACTTTAGCCCATATTTATTGAATTTTCAATTTTGACCCTGCGATTCTTTGATTCGTAAATCAATTGAACAAAAGAGTTTCCAAATATTGAAATTTATTAGAATTTTCCTTTGATAATATCAATCTTGATTTGAACTTCTTAATTATATTATTGGTGACTAATGGAACCTCTCCCATAGTATAAAAAATAAGAAAAATCTAAGGAGCCTCTCCCATTTCACAATACCATACTATGTGATAAGTGATAAAACTATAGGAAGGAACGAACGTTAGCCGGCCACTAATCAAACTATAGCTAATTAACGAGTTATCATTGTAATATATAGCCAACTCATATCCATATCAAGCTATAATATCATTGAAATTTTTTGTTTCAAGATTTAATAAAATATATTCTTTTTTCTTACTGCCATATGAGGATAATATTATTGACTTCAATGCATTGTCTATAATTGGCAATATAAATCTTCTAAATCATATTATTTTACCCCCAATTTGCGATTGAAAAATTCTTTCATTTAAATATATATTATGCAAAAACAAAACAGGAAAAAATATTATTATAAGAAGAATAAGGAGACAAATCACACCATTTTAGCCATAAATTCTCACTTGCGAAATTACCCTACTAGCAATTCCCCATTAGTTAACGGAATCAGCCTATTGGCTTATCAAAACAACAAACCAAAACCCGTAGATCCTCCTTCCCTCGTATAATTCATCATCCACGTGTCATCATCGGGTATCGCTAATCAACTTGGCGTCTGCTATGACCGCACCACATCACCATCCAAAGCTTGTAATATTTTTCTTTTTAAAAAAAATCACGGCGGTCAACGAATGAAAAAAATATATAAGAGAGAAAGGAAATGAGATGACATAAAAAACGCATAACCCTGAAAAGCTTTTTTTTTTTAATAGCTGGGGAAAAAAAGCCTTTTTATCGCACGCAGGGGCTCTAAACAGTCCATACACTCGATCCACTGCAACTAAGGAAAATAGATTAATAAAATAAATTTCTAGTTGTTTCTCGATTGCTGGCAAGCAGTTTTCCGGTGGTTCTTGGCGGCTTTCTGACTTTTATGGGGAGGATGGGGGGTGGCAAGAAGACTTACTCAGCTAATTCCAATGACTATAGGCTTCTAGAAGAGGTTGGTTATGGCGCTAGTGCAACTGTTTATAGAGCGATCTATCTTCCTTCAAACGAAATCGTCGCCGTTAAGTGCTTGGATCTCGATCGATGCAACAGTAATCTGGTTGGTGACTTTCGTTTTGACTCATTCTTCACTGTTTTTGACAAACCGTTTAAATTCAACTTAGGTTTAGGTTGATCGAGATTTCTTTGTTTTGAGATTATATCGTCTTTATGCTTTGGATTGGACTAAATACTTTGATTCGATTTTTTGAGAGTCGCTTTCTCAAGTTCAGAGTTGGATTCGACTAGTTTTGAACTTGATTCCAGTAGGAAATTACTATAATCAGAGTTGATTTGTGGTGAGAATTTCGTTTTATACGCCTACAGAGTTAATAGTTATTTTTGTGCTCTCCGATTCTCAATTCTTGGCGTTTTGGTGATGTAAGATATCTGATAAATTGCGTGTTCATAGCTTATCTTATCTTATCTTATGAACAGTCTAATAGTGCGGTAGGCTGATTAGGACTTCGGTTATTATAGGAATTATTATAGAGAGTGGCCGGTGAATACAATTTTGAAACCTACTGGACTCGTAGCTGCAGATTACTGTGAACTGTGGAATAAATTAGAACTGATTTACGTGCGTGACCAAATTATTATCCAATTTAATCTTTTTTTTATACGTGTGGCTAAAGTATATTATTTATAATAAGTTTTTGTCCATGTAGTATATTTATATCGGTTAGTATGTCGAAAAAAACCAGAGAGCAGCTTTGGCAATAATATTCTATCTCAAAGAATTTGTATTTTCATCTGGATCAGTTACCCTTTTCAAGATGCTAAAATTTCTACGCACTAAGTTTAAGAACTTTATTTTTCATTTTTTATGTGGAAATTTGTGTTTTACGTTGGAGAGAAGTTGGTATTCTCATCAAGTTCACTCATCCAACAGATTTAATAACCCATAAATGAACTGTAGCAACACGTATAATCTTTTTCAATGTCAGTTATGAGCTTGAGATTCGGATGCACTATATGTGAAGATCGATGTTTTCATGGAAAGCTGTCTATGTTTACAAAATGAAGATTGCATGTATGTCTAAGATGAATGAACACATTTTCCATAGTTTTAAATAATCTCAGCTATAAGTATAGGAGCCAACCAAAATTTTGAATGTGATATCTTTGTCAGCAATTGTTTTTCTCTTCTATATGCTTATTGGAGACATTTTTCTTGCAATTTCTCTTATCAGTACTTGTGTCCTCTATCTTTTGTTTAGCTGTGCTTTTTTCCTTATTTTCATCTTTATTTTCTTATACCATAGTTGAGAGCAGCATGTCAATTCTTAAGAGATCAAGTAAATGTTCCCAACCGTGTTTGAAAACCAAGTATTTTCTTGAAAGTTGGCTCTTTTCCATGCGCCCTTATTTAAACACATTACTGGAAACCCTTATGCTATTTCTTTGATCCAAAAAATGCGGACAGATGAGCAAAATATCTAAGGAATTGGATAAAGGGAAGAATACTTTCATAAATTATTTCTGTTGGTTTAAAATTTTGTGAAATTGGGAAATCTGTATAAGTATGTAGGTAATCCAATGTTTCATAAATTAATTATGCTGATCTAGAACTATGTAAATTTACAAAATTATCAATTTTTAGATTTTCAAGGAAGATTTTTTCATGATGGATGTTTGCAGTAGCTTAATGTTGCAAATGTTTTTATCTTGTTGATGTTTCTTTTTGCATTTATCCATGTTGAATAATTTTGGACGTGCTCAATTGTGTATTTATGTTCATTTACAGGATGACATACGGAGGGAAGCTCAAACCATGAGTTTGATAGACCATCCAAATGTTATAAGGGCGTTTTGTTCATTTGTTGTTGATAGAAATCTTTGGGTGGTGATGCCATTCATGGACGAGGGTTCTTGTTTGCACCTTATGAAAATTGCATATCCAGATGGGTTTGAAGAGGCAGCCATTGGTTCCATTCTTAAAGAAACTCTCAAGGCTTTGGAGTATCTTCACCGGCAAGGGCATATTCATCGGGATGTCAAGGTTTGTTGGGCGCTGCTGGGCATTAAGTTTGCACTTTATGCTGAATGGCTTAATTTCCTTTATCCTTTTTAAGCCCTGAGCTGCAATGTGGCTATTAACTTTTATCTCTTCCAATGGTGCTTACAGGCTGGAAACATTCTACTGAACAGTAATGGGCATGTAAAACTTGCTGACTTTGGCGTTTCGGCTTGTATGTTTGATACAGGTGATAGACAACGTTCTAGAAATACTTTTGTGGGCACTCCTTGTTGGTATGTATGAAAGTTCAATTGACACTAGTTTCTATTACAATGATTTACTTGGTAGAATTTTTCTCATCCTTTTCAAAATTGAAAACAACGGTCTGATATTTGAATGTTGTCATCTAATTGCAGGATGGCACCAGAGGTTTTGCAGCCTGGAAGTGGATATAATTCCAAGTAAGCTTTGTTATTTACATCATATGTTTTGAAGTTTAAGTGCTTCCTGCAGTGTTATAGATTGTAAGCTTTGAATGTGTGCTTCTCCATTGAGAATGTTAATGGCATTTTGTAGGTTCTGATCCCTTATTCATTGGTCGTCGAGGCCCATTTACGTGTTTTACCAATTCTATTCTTAAAATCTATCTTGACATTAAAGCTGCAGTTCTTATATTTTCGCTAATGCTGTTATGATTATGTGAAGGGAACAAGGTTCCACATGGCATTGCTATTGCTTCTGTCTATCCTCATTCTCAAATGGAAAATGCAAACTATTCTTTCCTAAAATATTTCATGCTATACTTCACCACTTGGGCTGATATGTTTTTATTGCTTGATGAAGGAAAATGATGAGAACTAATATTCGGTTGGAATTTCAAAATATTTTGGCTGGGACTGATATGTTTCGTCCTCTTTCATTGCCGAAATTACAAATATTTTTCACAAGTTTTATTGGCTTATTGCTTGTTTTGTCAATTGCGTTGTCCTCTTACAGGGCTGATATTTGGTCTTTTGGTATAACTGCATTGGAGCTGGCACATGGTCATGCTCCTTTCTCAAAATACCCTCCAATGAAGGTACTTCCACATAGAAATATTATGAACGAAATATTTGTTAATATATTGCTTCAATTTGGGGGAGCTATCATTTAAATAATAAATAGTATATGAAAATATTTGAAATTTGCCCTTTTTTTTAATATCTGGCAGGTTTTGTTGATGACCATACAGAATGCTCCTCCTGGACTTGATTACGATCGTGATAAAAAGTTCTCTAAGGTACTGTAATTCTTTCTAGCTAGATTATCCTAGGTTTTACATATTCTGCGCCTGTGAGAATGTAAAATAAGTTGGTGCGCTGCTCAACCTTTTCTTGTATAATTGATAGTAGCAACATTTCTCTCATATTTATCAAGATTCTTATTAGAGGATTTCCAGTTGTAATCAGTCTTTTAAAGAAATGGTTGCGACGTGTCTGGCAAAAGATCAAACAAAGAGGCCAACAGCTGAGAAGTTGTTAAAGCACTCCTTTTTCAAGTACGCAAAGCCTCCAGAGCTTTCTGTAAAGAAGTTATTTGCAGACTTGCCTCCACTTTGGAATAGAGTGAAAGCCCTTCAGGTTTGTTGTCATTGTACTATGAGGTTTTCTTTCTTTGTCTCAGTATGGTAGCTTGACAGGCTTTGCTAAATGCTGCAGCTTAAAGATGCTGCGCAACTAGCACTAAAGAAAATGCCTTCAGCAGAAGAAGAAGCCTTGTCACAGGTTAGAAATATCCACAAAATCGTTAAAATTTGACATTGGTTTGATGCACCTTCGTTAACTTGATGTCTATATGATGTTCGTTTTATTTTATTTATGCGTGCTGTTATTCACCATGTATAACCTTCGATTGTAATTTTTAAATTATCTTTATACTTTAAAAGCATTTTCCCTACTCTGATGGGCCATTATTTGATAATATTATCTTTTAATCCTCGTGAAACTATGGTTTTTATTGCCTAATCTTGATTGACCTTACTTTCTAGGTCATGTTCCTTACACAACTTCATGTTGGAGAGTTTTGTCCAGCATTTCTGATCAATTTTAGAAGTAACTTGATCAGAAGAAATTCTTGGTTTTTGTATTTAGTTGCGCAGCTTCTATCTGTGAACCCTATCACAATAAAGTGAAAATTCTCAGTAATTAGACGCGATGAAGCCAGTATCATTATCATATCAGAAGATAATAACTGTTGTATTAATCTGATGACATTCTTGACTGTCATATTTGCTCTTTTTCTTTCTGGATAAGATTTTACTTCCTGACTTGTACACATGAATTATTCCCAGTAGTCTTTTGAATAATTTTACCAATAGCAACAGTATTGATCTTTTACATTTGTGAAGTATTGTCATCCATTGCTAAGTGTGCTTGTCTGCTTTCTGTTTCAAGCACTGAGGAAGTGGACATATAAATTGTTGCCGGTGGCAGTGAGAGTCAAATGTTTTGAATTTTCTATTATTTGTGTATATTATGATACCAGTTGCACTTCTGTGGTAATGGTTTTGTCTTACCATCGGCAGAGTGAGTACAAGCGAGGAGTTAGTGCTTGGAACTTTGATATTGAAGATTTAAAAGCTCAAGCTTCACTAGTAAGTGAACTATCATAATGATGCAATTACTTCAAGACAGTGCACTTTGATAATAGTTTCTTGTTGGTTATTCAATTATGAATCTGAGCTTGTTTTACTCAAACTATTTTTCAGGTGCGAGATGATGATGATGTGCCTGAGACAAGGGAAGAAGATGGAAGCGTGAAACAGTTATGCAGTGCTAAGGTTATTAGTGTGTGTTTAGCTTTCAAAACATTTTTTCAATCACTTCCCTTGTCTTCATTTTGCTCCTTCAGAGTCCTGTTAAATTGCATTTTGGACCCCTTTGCAATACAATCTTTTTTTTACTGACAGGCAATCTCTGATGTTCAATCCAATTCTGTGAAATTGAATTCACATATTCCAGCACAGCAAGTTGAGTGTAGTTCACAAAAAGTTGAAGGCTATTTGTCACAGGCCGAGAGCTTGAACAAAAAAGGCAAGCTTCTGGAAAAAATTGACTCGACTGAAGCAGGCTCCCTAGAGAAAATCAGTTGGAATAGAAGCGGAGCAAGCAATGACGAAAAAGCATCAACCTCAGAAAAGGATGTTTCACAGGCCATGGCTAAAACAATGAAGAGCCGACAGACTCAGAGTGGGCCACTTGTGCCTGGTGCTGTGCTTGGCCATTCACTGTCGGACAAGGGACGTTTTTCAGAGAGGTTTGTGCACCTCATTTTTTATTTTGGAGTCTGCTGTATTCTTTTGGAATTCTTTTTAAAGAAGTTTTGTGCAAAACTGTTGCATTATGCACTTCTTGAACTTGCTAGCATAAATTAGATTTTAGATTGGTATTGAGCTGTAAAACTGAACTCATTGAGCTGTAATCCCAATCTAATCTGTATGGTTCATACATCCCAATTTCCTCCATTGGTTTCATGTTTTATCTTATAGCCCTTAGAATATACACCCCCCGCCCTCTTATATATATATATATATATATATATATATATATATATATATATAGTTTCCTACAACTCAGCCATGGGTTTCCTGTTGTGTCATTTTATGCAGCATTTGTACTGTCCAAGTGTCCATACCATTTCAAGCTTGAGAGAAGGTTAACCTGTCTCCAAGGAAGTTATCCCACTCGAAAATTACTACTCTTGTTTGAGAGAATCAGTGTAGAATAACATTTTTGAACTGTGTATAGAATAAAGTTTCCTTAATTTCATGTTTTCTTAAAATGTGTCATTTTCACTTCTCTATATCTATGTATTACTTATCTTCTTCCTTATTTTTTTCTTTACCAATTTCAGCATCCTTGTTCCTACCTTCAAATCTGTAGTTTACTAGTTGAATGACTGTTAATAAATGCCTTCATTTTTTTTCTGTGATACACAAGACTCCTCTACGCCTCACTTCTCATCTTGCAACATCTTTATCTAATAGATACTCCTTTCTGTTCCAGAACCCAGCTTAAAACTTCCCTTAGAACCTTCTTATATGCCTCGTCATCATTCTTTAATTATTTTTTGATTAATTCACCATTCCCCTGCTTACCAGAAAATTCTTCTCCATAGATTTCAGGGCACAAATTTATATTGGTATATTGTTGTCATACATCTTTATTTGGGTTCCCTTTTGCCCCCACAGATTCATTATGTAAATTATGAGCTTTATTCTCATACAGCTTTGAATTTTAAAGCACACGATGAATGTCATTATGTTTGGTATGATGTTCATCATATATAGGGCTTAATATATATATATTAAGAAACATGGATTCTGGCTTCAGTATGCTTTATTGCATGATATTGTTGACGTGGTATCTTTGTTGTGGTTCTCGTCTGTTTGTGTGTAATGTTGGTTGTGATGTTATGTAATTCTTGGAGTTGACCTTGATTTGAATCTATTATAAGCTTATAACTGTGGATATTAGGTCTGAGAATGACAATCAGCCAACAACAGAGAAGATGACTCGTGAAGTTCGAAAAGCTCCCAGCTTTAGTGGTCCATTGATGTTACCAAACCGAGCTTCAGCTAACAGTTTATCGGCTCCTATAAAATCTTCAGGAGGTACAATATCTCGCAATGTTATAGTTCTTTTCTTGCATCCTTCTGGTTATAATGGTAATACTCCCAACAAAATATATCAATTAGTTTCTTCTGCTATGGGGCTGATTTTAGTCACCCGTCCTACAATAGGATATAGAGATTCTTTGGATGATAAGTCAAAGACCAACCTTGTGCAAATCAAGGGCCGGTTTTCCGTGACGTCAGAAAATTTAGATCTTGTTAAGGTAAACCTCAATACTTATGATATTTTGTCCTATTATATGGACCGTCACTAATTTGAAGAATGTGTCTTAGGATATCCCTATAAGTTCAGTTCAGCGTCGATCTTCACAGGTAGGTTGCGAATCTTTATGTAGTATTATTAACTACATTTTATTTTTGTCTATTTCTTACTTGATGCTCTCTTTTGATTTTCAGGGATCACCACTAAGGAAGTCTGCTAGTGTTGGTGAATGGATGTTTGAGTCCAAGCAAATGGTTTGTTCATGAAACTCTTGCTCTTCATATGCTCTAGCTCTTGGTTCTGGATAAAGTGTCACCCATTCTTATACGAACTTGAAGCTTGTAAGAAAATGAATGTGCATTAGATGTCATAGCTAAGATGCCTGTGGTTTTGGAATTTGTTGTGTTCGGTCTCACCTCTTATATGGAGATAGTTTGTGTTTTCACTTTTCATCATATTAATAACTAAATTTAGCTTGTAATCCTACGTATATCACATTCTGTTTCCACAGCCAACAAGTCAGTCTCCAAAGGAGATTAGCAACTGTAATGTATCGATTTCCTTCCTTATGCCTCACTTGCAGAGTCTCTTTCAGCAGACCTCAATTCAACAGGTGAATACAGAATGAGTTGTGCTTTAGGCAATTATAATATGTCCTACTTCTCCCATTTAAAATTTATTCACCTCTATGCATGTAGATGCTGAAGCCAGACATTCTCATCTTTTTGAATATTTCAATTGATGGCAGGATATCATAATGAATTTGTTGAATAGCTTACAACCAGCTGAAGCAGCGGATGGTATGCAAATGTTTGATTTCTGTGGTACTTAGAATTGTGGAAAGAGCAACTCAGAATCTATTTTATGCTTTTGTTTCAGTTGCTCAAAATGGAAAGTTGCCACCATTGCCTCGCAGTGTGGAGAATAATGGATGTGTAAGCACTTCTCTTTCAATTTTTCCTTTTTCTTTCACTTTAATGAATTCATTGCATGCCTGCCCCTTTCTCTCTTCCATATGTCTGGTATGTGGAATGATAATTTCAATACGAAAATCTTCTCCTTTGCATTAAAGCCAGATCCTCATGTCTGTTAGAGATTAATCTTATTTTATCTACTCGTATTTGCATATGAAACAGGTTGAAGCAGCAATCTCTGAGAGGGAGAGGCTATTATTGACGAAAATAAGTGACCTCCAATCTAGGTTGATCATCTGGATGAGTCTGTCTTGTTTCAGCTCTCCACATAGCACTTCATCTAATATTCTCTCTTTTTTTCAGGATGATCATTTTAAATGAGGAATTAAATGCTGAAAGGCTGAAATATCTACAGGTGAGAATTGATTTTGTTGTACCTGTGTTATTGTGGACAGTACGTTCATCTTTTATCTTAAAGTTTCGTCCTATTACAAAATGACTAGAAACTAGAAACATATTTTATAGTCATAGCGTATGATAAATTAATTACGGATGGTCGTCATTGTTTACAGTTGCAACAGCAGCTGAAATCTGTATCTGGTCCAGAAGAAAATGGGGATAGGAGGGAATTGGATGCTTGAAAGCTGAATGGTCATTGCCGTAACTTGAAACATCTTATAGACTCGAGGAGTAGGTGTATTATATCACACAGATAAACGATCATTGTGGTTTATTCGTGGCTGGAATCTTCCACCGTTGAAATTGGTGGAAGGTACCGAATGATGGCACCTGCAATTTTGGGTCTCATCAGCATCTATTGCATACGTATTTGGTTGAAGATTCGAGTCACCTAAATGGCAAATAAGCAACGTTGAGTTTGTATAATTGAAGCTTGGGTTAAGCTCCCTCGAGCGTCGAATGGAATAGGACCCAAAACTAAGGTTCCTTTGGTCCGCATTTTGAAGCAGAAAGTAGAAAGCTTCGAGTGTTCATATCAACATATCCTTATTTTGTTATGTTTATTCAAGTGTATTATTCTCTTCATAGTGACCTGATCATGTATATGCTGTTGGTAGAACCGACTGCTTTCTATCTCTTCCATATTTATGAAATTGTGCTGAGTTATAATTTTAATAAACAAGCGAAGGAATTTTGCATGTCTATTTGTGAAAATGCTAATAAGCTAAGTGACACAACTTCCATTTTCTGCTGGCAATGGCTTGGTCCTGAAACTTATGAACTATGGATTTTGCATATAAACAACCTTTTTTTTTTTTAATTTTTCAATTACACTACTTTCAGTGTGAGGTAAATATGGTTAAATAGCATATGCAGAAGCATTTATAACATGGCTGAATAATATCACTAAATAACGTTTTTTATCTATTGGCATCATGCATTTCTTAGGATAAAAATAAATCAAGTGTCAAATTTTCATAAAATTAATAAGGGAATAACTTGTCCATGAGAAAATTTAAATTTTTATTAAAAATATGTAGAAATATAATTTCAAGAAATAAATTATGAAAATCATGAATTTTATTATTTAAAATTCTGATAAAAATTTATAATTTTCATATAATGAGATTACCATATATTATCGTAAACCTTGGATTAAAGTTAATTTTTATTTTTAAAATTTTTGAAATAATTAAAATATTTATTTAAACTATTGTTGTGTTAAAATTTATTTAAACTATTGTTGTGTTAAAGTGATAATATGTAAGATTATGGGATTATATAGATCTTAAAAAATATTTTAGCGCTATTTATGAAGTTTTGGAACGAAAATTGAGGAAAAAAACAGTTGAAGTAAAAAATGGGCTCAAAATAATTTGAAACGCAAAATAATCCTTGAAATAATATATCCTATGGGTCCTTTTCAATCAGTGCGAAACTCGAGACTCGACCTTCTCCTCTCTCTGTCTCTCCGATCGGCCGCTTTGGCAGCCGCCTTATGTTAGAGCTAAACCATCATATCTGCTCGTAGATATGGTCTTTTTCTGCTTCAGTTCAACCTTCTCTTCGTCTACTCCCTTACCTCTTAAGTATCCTAACTTCTCCACTTCGCTGCCCAAACTTAACCGCTGTAATAATCGATTCCCCGTCAAGGTATTAATTTTAATTGCTTAATTATCAGTGATTACTTAACACTTGCTTCCTTTCTTCTTCTGATTAGCTTTTCCTACTTCTGCTGCTACAGAGGAAGACATTTAAAAACAATGGAATATGCAGGGCGGAGCTCTCTGGCGATGCACCGTTTGCGGCGGCAATTGGCGCTTGTATGCTAAGTTCGTTGCTTTTGCCTAACGCTGTTAACCCGGAGGAGGATGGCGATTCGATTATTGATTCTACTGATGCGAGGTTGACTGTGATGGGGATCATTAGTTTCATTCCTTATTTTAATTGGCTGGTCTGCCCTTCTTCTTCTTATTTATAAATCATGTTTTGTATTTTTCGTTCTTTCCTTTTGATTTTGGAAATTTATGTGCTATTGGTTGATAGAGCTGGGTATTTGCTTGGCTTGACACGGGGAAACGGCGTTATGCTGTCTACGCTTTTGTGTACTTGGCTCCATACCTCAGGTTTGGTTTTCTGAGTTGTGAAATTACTGAAATGCAATTCTGCTTTATTCTGTGCACTTAATGGCTGAAAATGGCTTGAAATTGTATAGCTTACGTGTTTGCATTGAGAATTTTGCTTTGCACTATGATCAGCTTTTGCTTCTGCCAACACTTTCTCAGTTTTGGCGCATTAGCAGTTTGCATATCTATACCCCAATTGTTCTCCTCTACTTTTTATGCATATATGGACCAAACTAGTGAATTTCTCCATAATGTGAAAGTAAGACTCAAGGTAGTGATAGTTTTCAACATAATTGACTTGTACACTTGGTTAATGTCACTTGCGTTTGCATGGTCACTGGTTAGTGAAAACCAGATGATAACTAGAGAGTAGCAAATAGTTACCATCACACCGTAGGCTTGCTATAGATTGGGGGATAAGAGCAAGAGAAAGAAAGGAAAAGTTCATCTTATAGAAAGGATAGCAGCAAGTGCGCAAAACTTTTCCATAGGTGAATTGCTACCTTACCAAAATGGTGGACATATACATATAAGTAAATTTGGGAAATATTACATATTGCATTCTGATGGGTTGAATAAGTCTGAATGTCAACATTATTGTTTTATCTCAATCGCCTACTTGGCTTTGTATATTTGTTACTTGAGGGGGTAAAATAATATGACTCTAATTTCTTCTTAAATGAATAGGTCAAATATGTCGTTATCCCCTGAGGAGAGCTGGTTGCCTATTGCTAGCATTGTTTTGGGTATTATTCATGTGCAGGTAAAACTTTCATACTTTGCTTCTCATTGCAAGTTAAACTTGATTGTGTTGAGATTGCTAATAATTTTCTCTGTGAACTGTTAAAATATAGAATGGAGTATTTAAAGTTCATCAGTTTGCCTGTTGAACATAGATGGAAACCTAAAGTGTAAAGTATAACTAGAATTAGAAGAGTTAAGATGTTTTTGATGAAAATGGTGAGGCTAGGCTAATGGTTCGCATATGTATTACAAGAACTAAAGAAAAGTCAATAGTTTTGGTAACTGGTGTCTTTATAGGATAATGGATTTGAGCACGTACTGGGAATCATCATTTGATCAAAGGTCACCCAAGTGATTAATATCTGTTTTGTTAACGGGCATTTCTGTTCACAGCTTGAAGCAAGTATTAAAAATGGAGACCTGGAGGGATTTCAGTTATTCAGGGAAGCTGCAAATTTTGTTTCATCCATGATGAAAAAGAAAGATATTAGTTTGGAAGATCAACAAGGTTCTAAGGTATTCACAGCAAATGCTTAGCATTCTCATTGCATTTTTTACAGTCCTTGTCCTTATCTTTGTATCTGACAGGTTTTGAACTTCTCATAACAGGATAGAAAAGAACACAGGAACCTGCCATCTGCTAAAGACCAGTTAAGAAATGAGATTGGGCAGGGGGGACTCTCTAGAAAGCATTCAAAACATCCCGAGCACTCAAATGGCGATTGGGATGATGATAACGAAAGGAAGCAATTATAGAAATCAGCTTCATATGTGATTTGCATTTCATTGTCAATCTGTTCTTCTGAGTAAGCTATGAATAGCTCCTTAGATGATGTTTTCACTTTTCACATCCATTTACTTGTGTTCTGACTGGCAAAATTTTAACTAAAGAGCAGACATTGATTGCAGCAATTATGTGTGTACTGACATGCAAGGCCATTACAAAAAAGCTGCTCATGTCAACCTCTCAAATTTCTGGACAGGTGTTAACGAAAGTTTCGACGTTTTGTTAATGAATGATTAATGGGATGGGTACATATCTGTCATAGTTGCGCTGATGGGATTATACGCCAAAGTTTTGTGGTCGCTCTGAGAAGATGTCATAAATATTTCTTCTTCATAGGGAAAGGGCTTAAGAGCTCATCTTAAAGCAGAAATCCAAACTAACGGCTGCAAAGGCAGTCCTCCTGCCAGCATAACAGGACCTGCATTTCAAAGCAATCAATCAGTATTAAGCCTACAGAGTTTGTTTGCCATGTATTGTTCTTACTGTCTCCGGACACTCCAATATATATGCCGTTCACAAAACCAAAGGCAGCAGGGCTTCCAGTCTTGGCTGAAAATTGTCCAAATCCCTTCTAACTGTATATCGAAAGGTTACTCCGAACAAGATGCAACTTACAAAGGCGAATGCGGGGGGAAGTATTAGCTGAGAAATGGTGGCTGCCTGAGTCAATATATGGGGAGCCTAGCAAGAGTGC
>CANXYI011697285.1:0-14783 GCA_948208565.1 Hura crepitans
ATTTCAAGGGCATACTATGTTTAATTTATACAATAATTTATCCCTTTGATATGAATTAAGACCTTTATGTTGCAAAGACTTTGACCATGATGGGTTTATTATAATTAATCAATAAAATTTTTTAGCTTTAAATTTGAGTATCAAATCCTGAGATAATTTATTATTTTGGGGTTTAACGACATTACTTTTATAAATTACTCTTTTTCTTGCTCATATGGGTATTTGTTCAATGTGATCACTATCAAGTGCAGTGAAACTTTTTTTTTTGTGTTCAAATTCTCTAATTCCATTAGGCTAGAAATTTTATTCATTATTTTTATTACTACATGTTAGCTAACACCTTGAAGATCTATATTAATCACCTTTAAACTTATGCTTCATTTGTAATTCTTTACCACTACTTTTTATACAAATCACACATTACTATTTCTATAATTACTGTTAATCCATCTGTATATTTTTTGATCCATGTAAGCAAAAAGCTGAAGGAAGAAGATGGATGATCAAGGCATGGGTGTTAAGTGGGTGAATTAGAGACGAGGACACTCAGGGATCTCCTAAAGTAGGCATGGACTGTCAAGCTAAGTCTCTATCTTTATCAGTTCTTATTTCTTAAGATGTGTGTTGGTAGATACTAGGATTCATTACTTGTGTTTGTCTTTAAAATCGATAAGATCAGATTTTTTACAACATTCTTCCCTTGAACATTTTTCTCAGCATATGCTGCCCACATGTTATTCTATACTAGTTCCCTTGAATATTTTTACTATGTGTGATCAAACAGGGTAAATATATATATATATTTTTAAACACTTTTCTTTTAGTTTACATATTTATTCTCCTAAGTTTTTTTTTTTAACTTTCCTGGTTTCTAAAAAATGGGCCTATGATGAGAAGGGGAATATGATAGAAATACTGTGTGTAACTAAAACTAGATACACTATTTCTTTTACAGTGCTTGGTAGCATCTAGTGTATTTCAATGTTTTATGATTGGTGACCCGAAAATCCTGGATTTACAGCATCAATGGCTGCAGAAATCCTATGGATTTTTGGTTCATTTCATTTTTAACATGATTTGATCAATGGCCTCTCAAACATTTTATTTATTTTGTTCAAATACATTAGATAATTGCCCACATTAAAAGGGATAGTTATATAGTCTCAAACTCAAATTAGTAAAATGTATACATTTATTTCTTGAGGACACCTTTTTATGAAAAAAGGAGTTTTCAATTGATTTATGATAATAATAGCTTACAGATCATTATTGACCCACTTATACTTTATAGAAATCACACTAACTCCTATATTGCATTATTGAGGATTTATGCTTAAGATTTAAATAGTAGTTGCAAGCTGACTCCCTTGAGTGTGAGAAGTTGTTACTAACTTCAGCACACCCAAGTGGAAATCATAGAAAAGAAAATAGGGATAGATGTTTACTTTGCTTTCTCTACTAATTTCTTAGCTTCTTTGTTACTGGATGCTTTCCTTTTTGCATGTTCTTCTATGAATGCCGATATTGCTATCTTAGCTACTATGTGTGTTCTTTTTGCTCTTGTTTTTCTCTTTCTCTAATGATTTCACTATCAGTTCATTTTTCTCTTAATTTTTCACCCCCCTTAAATGTAACCCACTGACCCTATTTATAACCATCCCTCACTCACCCTCTCCATTATTGCCAAATATTACCCCTCACCCTATTTTATATTTTTTATAGTTGAAGGCTATACTAGAATGGGCTGGGCTTGGTGAGTTGGAGCTAGTGGTGGGCTAGACTACTTTTTTGGGCATAGGCTACAATGGGCTGTTGAGCTTCTGCAGATTGCTAGGCTTAGGTTGGCCTAGTAGTCTTTTCTTTTTTCTTTTTAATTATTTTGTAATTAAATTAATTTTAGTTTTTAATGTATATATATTTTTTGTAATTAATTTAAGTTGTAATTTAATTTTTTTGGTTGTAATTTTATTTAATTTGTAAACAAATTTTTTTAATGTTTGTAATTTTTGTAATTAATTATTGTTATTTATTGTAATTAATTTGGATTATTTAAATTTTTTTACTTATTGTAATGAATTATTATTTCTATTTTTACTTAGCTTTTTTTTGGTTAAAATTTTAATTTTTGTTGTATTTAGTTATTATTCTATGATTAAAACATAATTTGTAAAGGTAATAATAAAAGTTTAGGCAAAGCAATTAAACGAAATGATCACAAAATTACATAATAATTTCATTATTTAATTATTTCCATAATAATTTCATATCACAAGGTATATTAATAATTCATTATTTAATGTAATAATAATAACATGTGGATGATAAGATTTTTTAGTGTATATTTGCAAGTAATAATAGTACCATTAACACTCCAAGACATCTTTTATAAGTGAATAACACATAGCCCATTCACTCTTAATTAACCTTTATTTTGGAATATACTTAATTAAGGCCAAACAAAAATGGGTATCTACACACACGATTTATCCATATTTTGTGAGAAACAAAACTCTTTGATTGTCTCATCAAAACGGATGTTCTAGCTCCTAGATGTTTGGTTCAATCCATAAATGGATTTCTAAAGCCTACATACTTTATTGCTATCATTGGATATGAATCCTTCAGGTTGTGTCATGTACACTTCCTCTAATAGATTTCCATTAAGAAAAGCTATCTTCACATCCATTTTCAAAATCTCATAATCATAATGAGCAATAATAGCAAGTAATATCCTTATGGATTTAAGCATTGCCACTGGTGAAAAGGTTTCATCAAAGTCAATTCTTTACCTTTGATAATAGGCTTTAGCAATAATATGTGCTTTATAGGTAATCACAGTACCTTCTATGTTGGTCTTCTTCATAAAGATCCATTTACACTTAATAGGTTTTATCCCTTCAGGTGGATCGACCAAAGCCCAAACTTGGTTGTCATACATGGAATCCATTTTGGATTTCATGGCCTTTAACCATAATTCTAATTTTAAACTCTTTAAAACCTCCTTATAGATAGTAGGCTCATCTTCTTCTACTAATATCATGTACTTATTCTCATTAATGAGAAATCCATATTTCTTTGGAACAATACAGACTCTAGTAGAATGTCTAGGAAATTATATACTAGATGGCTCTTCTATTACTTCATCAGCATGAGTAATAGGCTCTGGATCTATTAATTAATTTACTTTAATTTGTGGTTTTTGAACTTCTTTAAGTTCAATTCTGCTCCCACTATCTTTTTTTAAAAGAAACTCTTTCTCTATGAAGACAACATGCTTTGAAACAAACACCTTTTATTCTAAAGGATTATAGAAATAACATCCCAAAGATTCCTTTGGATGCCCCCACAAATAAGCATTTATCAAATTTAGCATCAAGCTTGTCTAACATAACTCTTTTTATATAAGCAAGGCAACCCTATATTGTCATACCCCGACTTTCAATCTAATTTTTTCAATGGGATAGAATTAGAATTAGAAGAAAAACTAGGAAATGAAATAGACATAGGATTAAATAGAGTTAGTTGATATAGACAATAGAGCAAAAAACAAATAAAGGACAAAAAGGTAAAAACTAAGGGCAAAATTGGAAAAGTGAATTTGAAGGCCCCAAAAGGAGTAAAACATGTGTGTAAGGGTGAGAAATATGAATGTAGCATATAAAAAATATAGAAATTTGAAAAGAATGAGGTTCAAAAAATGATCTCAGTGAATAGTGACACTGGCCTTAAATAGTGCATTCCAGGCCTGATGTAAGTTAACCCCACTAGGAGGAAGTGTTAATTATGTAATGAATTATGGTGGAATTTAAGAAGCATTTAAGGTCATATAGGTGGTCAAAATTTTAAAATGAAATCTATATCACAGCTTACAGTGAATAGTACCTCATTTAATGTTGAATGAAAAATTTAGAAAAGGTGCTCAAAAAAATTCAAAACTAGCACATCTTAATACTAAAATAATATGAGGAATATGAAAATTATGTGATTCAAATTTTTACAACATAGGAGCTATTAGAAAAAAAATTGGAGAAATAAATTCAATAAAATAGAAACTTATGAGAAAATATGGTGGAAGTTATGTGTATAGAATAGATATAGCCATTGGATTAATTGAGGTGGAAATAATTAAATGATATTTTAAGGGAAATTACACATGGAAAAAATCCCACTATCTATGTGTAAATGCTTCCTTTTAATTATAACCATCCATTCTCCTTATAAAAACATGAATAATAATAATAATAATAATAATAATAATAATAATAATAATAATAATAATATATTCATTTGTTTTTAGCCATTATATCCCTCTCTTCTCCCTTTTTATGGCCGAATTTTACCTTTAGCCTCTCCACCATTTTTACACCTTAGTTTTACCAAATAATTACAAAAGAAAAAACTATAGTCAAAAGGATACTCTTTCTAGCCTAGTATCTTAGGCCCTCTAAATTGCATGGGAAGAAATAAAGTGATTTAGAGCTCAAATACATGTAAGTATATTGCTCTCTAAATTAGTTAATTCTATAAATTATTTAGAATATATTAGTGAGTATTTGGATAAGTGATTAAGAATATGTGTCATTAATTTCATTTTAATGGAATTTTTCATGAGGAAAATGGCTATAGAATTGATTGAATTTGACGAATGGATGATAAAAGTGAAGATGAAGTTTAAATAGAGTTAAAGCTAAAATGAAGTATGTGCATTTTAATACCATAAGACTTATATGTGTGTGCTTATAGGATTTAGTGTTAGGTGTATGTTTAGGAAAGTGATGAACCTTTATTTGTTACATAAAATTAGTGAAATGGGAATGTTATTAGGTTCTAAAGGAAGTAGTAGGATGAAGAAAATAATGAAAAGGAAGCTTAGACTTTGGTAAACTATGCTAGGCTGAATGGTACACCTATGGATTTTGGGTGAGAATAATGAATATGCATATAATAATTAGCTTGATTGTAGTTGAAAATTTAGAGATATGCTAATAGAATAAAAAGTAGAGTAAAAATGGGTATTATCCTTAATAAGGCCGAAAATGCTACTTGAAAAATAATGAAATATTTTTATGATGTAATTAGACATAAATGAGTAATACACATAAATGAAAATGTAGATAGGAAATAGTATTGTATAAGGTTATACATTCAATGAATAATTAGTGAAACTACTTAAAATCCATAGAAATATATTTATGTAAAAATACATATGAAACCAAATAAAGCAATATGGAAAATATGAAAGAACATGACTGCATTATTAAAAATAAGAAATTAATTATATAAGTAAGAAAATAAGGTAATGTACATAACAAGTAAAATTTAGATATGACAAGAATTATATATATATATATATAATTGTCATGAAAATAGTATGAATCCATTCACCGAACCCAAATGAGAGGCAGTACATAATTGATATTCTACTCACTAATCATGCATCTTACTATAACCAATATAATTGGAAGCCTTTTTTTTTATTCTATAAACATATCTTAACATGTTACCTATAAAATTTGTCTCAATAAAAACTTTGTTATAGATACACTATTAAGGATCATTAGGCCAAAAATTCGATAGCATAACAGTTGTCCAGTTACACTAGCCCAAATAGGAAACTATAATAAAACAACACTTCTATATTTCAAACATCATATTAAACTCTTCTATGATCCTTATAAACATCCATGACATACATGACATTTATTCCAACTCAAATGTATATACACAATCTCAACATCACACCTATCATATCATGTAACACAATTATTCTTATATCCAAGCATAATTCATCTCAAATATTTGCATATACTCCTCACATAAATCATGCACATATTCATACTCAAATCAATATTGGAATAATTATCTTCCATCAGTATATAATATCTCTATATATAATCCATAATACACATATTCATATATACAAGCCCATAGTCCATAACAATATACTTATGAGTGCTTATACAATCTTTTCTTTCCTTCATATCATAATATATAAACCATAAAAACAACTTATCTTTAAAAACCCATAATCTTTGTAGCCTAATGATCCTTCATCCAGACCATCCAACAAACGACATATCATAAATAAATGATGCCCTAAGCTTTATAGCTTAGTGGTGTAATTAATTTAACATATTTATATCATTCATTTGTATATTCTTATAGTCACACTATTCCCATATTAGATTCATAATACATAATATTACATACACATTATATTATATTTTGATCATGAATATGTATATCATATCTAAAACATTAAATATATATAGAGCTTTACATCACACAATCTAAAAAATATCTATATTCAAGTTAACTAATATTCTTTAATAACTTAATGTGCATACAATTAATTATATTATACCTTTTTAGCTATCATAATATACAAGCATACAATTAACATTTTATATATCCTAATTATTATAAAATTTATATTCAGATAAGGTCTTTATACATCATTCATTCATTTGTTGTACTACATATTTACACATTATATTTATTCATTTTAAATTTCCTTCATTAAGATCATAATTACTTTATATGATAATTTACTATTTTACTTATATATAAGAGACACAATCCCAAAATTGGATAAATGGAATCATTGACCCCAAAGGTCTAGTGTTGACTCGAAGGTCTGACACTATAACCACAATTGTTAAGCCTGTAGGCAAATACATTGACCTATATGTCTAGCCCAAAGGCAAGTATGTTGACCTATAGGTATGGCCTAAAGGCAAATATATTGATCCATGGGTCTGAAATAAGCACCAAAGTACCTTAGCAGCTGCTAATCTCCCTAGCTAATAGGTTAACCTATCTAAGCTAGATTGTCTGTATATACAAGCCATCACCATATTGCATTTAGTTTCACCTTTAAAGAGTAGCTTAAATGAATTTATAAATATATATATATATATATATATATATATATATTACTTGGTCAACAAATAACCTTTAGGGAAAAATAAATCACTAACTTAATGTGGAGATTATTCACTTATTCATGTATTTCAAGCATAAAACTAACATCTCATAACAATTAATCAATAATTTCTTATAAATAATGGAATAATCTCATATATGCATCAACATATTTGCTTCAAGAATGCCTCAAGCATTTCTCATCTCATATTAGGCCCTTTGGCCATAGTGGTTATCATTCCCATTTTCAATATACTTGATATACACTAAGATCAATCACATTAGCATTCATTGATGATAATATTACACTGTTACAATCTAATTATGGCCATAGCAAAATCACATGAATATGATGTCACAAATTGATTTCTTCCACACATATTAATTTTCAATTTAAGTTGTTTAGCTTTAAATAGATCATCATAGCTCTACTATAATTTATGCTTATTATTATCTTACCCATCATGCTTTAATTATAAACATACATAACTTACTCTAATTTATACATTTCTTTAGAATATGATTAACATGTCTTTACATATCACATTCATAAACAACTAATTTCTCTCATTTAGCATATTTATATAATTCAATTTAATATAACGTAGACATATCACTCTTATTTTCTCATTTAAGTTCATCACAACACTTGCACATTAGTATGCATTTATGCCTTTAATTTTACATTTCCAACTATAAAATACATTTTTCATTTAAACTAACATTCTTTTATTATTATCTTCATTGTAATACCTCATTAGGCATATAAATCATCTTATATCATACTTAATAACATTATGAGTGATTAATACTTCAAAGCATTAATGTACTAGTACTCACACTTATTATAATTCAAGAAATCATTATATACATCAAAAATATTGTATATATGTCATTGAATAACTTTAAGACTATTAACATAAACCTAAGATATCATTACATGCCTTTATACCTTTATCCATTATACTTCTTATAATAATGTTCTTAGGACCTAATTAATTATCTAACATTTATGCTTCTTTGCACATATATACTAATGATTTCCATTATACACGCACATTTTACATTATCACATAACTCTTACATACATTTCCATATTCAAACATATATTTACTATTTAACCAATTTCTTACTTGAACTTAAATAAATTTCCATCTATTGTTTTAAACATGCCATAAATGCCACTTACTTTTTTATAGGCCATTCAACCACCACTAGTATATAACATATACCTATTCCTAATTTTCACATATTATTATCACATGACATTCTATAAGGCATATACCCTTTTTTAAAATATCCTAAGGCATATTTATATGCCATGCACTTATGTATAGTTATACTTATGAATTAGTTGCCGATTTCATGCTTTATCTTTCTTTATTCCTTTATGACCAATTCTACATAACCATGATATTCATATTCAATTATCATCATTATTACTCCTATTAACACTATTCATAACATGTTTATATACTACATGTTTTATGCCCTTTTAAGGTAACTCTTGGCCACAACATATTCAACCTTATCATTATTTATATCCTATCTTAATCATCATATGTCATCTTAGACTTAATTACACTAACCATTACATTATAAAATCAAAACATACTTAGACATGGCAATAATCAACAATCACACATCAATGCACACACATTGGGTCATTCGGCCACTATCACCTTAACACTCTATATCATTAATCAATCATCATAAATGCATAATTTCATATCCAAACAACTACTTAACACAATTACAAGCATCAAACATCATTGACATACATAATTTACATAACACACATACACGCTTTTTCTTAAGATAATTACATACCCTATATTTTTTAAATTGATTAGACATATCAGTTGGTGTTCAATTACACCATTTTAGCCACTTGAAGCCTTAATTGCAATTTTTCCTCATCTTTCTCTTCCTTTCCTTTCAATATATACCTCCCACATAAATAAAATTTTGATTAAATTCCAACACTTATCTAAACTAAATTGACTTAAGAATGTTTTAATTATCATCTAATAACATCCCTAAAAATTATAAAAACTCAAAAACAATGACTCATGCAATAATTAATTACCATTCATCCATAATCTCTAAAAATTCATATACATTAATACATGCTCCAAATCAATTTCTAACTTAATATTACTTGTTTTGGGACCTTAATTAACTCCAAAAATGTAAAACCTCAAAAATAAACACTTACCCAAATTTGGGTTACTATTCACCCAAAAGCTTCAAGTCTAAAATTCCCCCAATTTAGACTTCATTCTTGTAAACTAGCACTTGAAGAAGCTAAATCAAACCATAAAATGCTATTTTGATGTAAGGAATAGTGGTTTTAGAGAGAAAGAAGACATAAAATTAAGCTTGAAAGCTTTAATGGCCTTTTAAGAGGAGCAAGAGGAGGAGGAGGAGAAAGAGGAGAAGAAGAAAAAGAAGAAGAAGAAGAAATTTGTTGTTGGAAAATGTGGCCTTGTGGTAGATAAAAAGAGGTTTTTATACCTTAAGTTGAATGGCCAAGATTGAATTTTAAAGTTGACCTAATGGCCCATATTAATTAGGCTTAAAAATCATTTTTTAATCCAAATAAAATGATTTCTCTTCACTCATTCTCTAATTATCATATTTTTAAAGTCCAATAAATCATTTTTATCAATTTCCAAATATCTCTTAAAATCAGTGCTTGAAAACTAAGAAAATCCAATTAAAAATGTTACTTTTATCTTTACTATATTTTTATAAAATACTTTTCAATGTTCAAAAATTCCAATACCCATACCATCCCATATGAGCATATTTAAAAATATTTTATGGCTCAGCTTTAACTGTGTCACTATTCAGAATACATTGTCATAAAAACTTAACTTCTATTTTTAACCTCCTTAATAACCTTATTTCCTCTCCAAACTTTACCCAAAAATATCTTATAATTAATGCTACTATTCTATAATGTTAGTACATTTTGGGTCCCGCGAGGTACTATTCATATACGTATTCGTTATCATTCATTTTCCATTCTCATATTCTCATTTCTTAACCAAACTATAACCATAAACCATTCAACCCATAAACTCTTAATCATTAGGGTTAGAAACCCTATTCCCATACCTAAAGGACTTTAAAATTCACTATTCATAACCTTGTTCATTATCACTAGTTAGACTTTTAAACGTCCTTATTTTCATACTAAATTTTACCCATAACCTACTTATAGCTAAATCCTTTGATTAGTAAGAAATTCTTGAACATATCTCCTAAGTCACTATTCATTACCCCAGACTATCACTATTTATTGTGCCAAATTTTTCAAGTGTTATATTTCTTCCCCTCTTAAAAGAATTTTGTCTATAAAATTCTTAAATAACTTGTCATACTTGCACACTAACTAGATACACATACTTTGCTTGTTAGTGTCTCACATTATATATGATTTATTCATCACTTACTTAGCTTATAACAACCTTTCTCATAATTTATTACTCAAGCATACCACTTATATTCTTTATCACGTCTTCTGTTCATACTTTCATCACTTTCCCTTTTACAATTTTTGTAAGGGTCCTTAATATATATATTATTAGTTCTTTAAAATCCTACTTGTTATATTATATTTATAATGAATCCTTAACCCATCTGATCCTATCTTTCATGAAAGGAATAGCACACTTCTATTGCCATTCAACACCATAGATTCTTAAAAATCAATTTTCCTTATATTTGATCCTTATAACAATTATGTACCAAACTTAACCCTATGTTACTAGTTCTAACTATGTCTATGAGTTATACCTTCTTCTATGACTTATACAGTCCTTTTTCCACCAAATATGACATTTCAACATAAGTTTCAACTCATTTAATTCAATCTTTTCTCATATTATTTGCTGATATAAGCGTATCTTGTCAAATTTTCACGCAATTTAGGCAAGATCACACATATTTGATATAAATATTATGGTTAGATGTATATGATGATGAAAATGATAATAATGATGCAATATAATAATGTATGCTTTTATGTTTATGCTTAATCATATGATGCATAACCCACCCTATGTCTCATGCACATGTATCAAAAGGCCTTTAATCATAGGGAATTAACAAGCATGCTAGGAGCGTTGACTCATCATGACTACTTCACCATCACTTTTCTTTTAATAATTTTACATAGATACCTTGACATATTCTTTTTAATTCTTTTAACATGATGATATCCTCATTTATACTACATATATCTCTTATCTTAACATGATTTCTCTGCCAAACTTCCATTATAACCAATCTCAAATTATAATATATGAATCTTATAAAAATCCTCTTTTTTATTTCTACTTCTTTTTGAGGTCATATAGATTAACTTCATCCATATTCTTTATGAGATAAGAAACCAACTAACAAGCACTATTCACTTTGTATAACTTCAGCTCATTAGTACCTTTTTGTTCCTTATACTATTTCTTACTTAAAGGAATGCCTAAACTAGAGCTCTGATACCATCAAATATGACACCCCTTACCTAGTCTATTCACTGAACCTAAATGGAAGGTGGTATACAATCGACATTTGACTCACTTATCATACATCTTAATATAACCCATATAATTAAAAGCCTTTTTTATTTTGTAAACATATCTTAACATATTACCTAAAAAATCTATCTCAACAGAAATTTAATTACAGATACACTATTAAGGAATATTATGTCAAAAATTCGGTAGTATAATAGCTGTTCGGTGACACTAGCCTAAATACTAACCTACAATAAAACTTCGCTTCTATAATTCAAACATCATGTCAAACTCCTCCATGATCCTTTTGATCATCCATGAAATACATAACATTCATTCCAACTCAAACATATATACATAATCTCAATATCACACCTATCATATCATGTAACACAATCATTCCCATTTCCAAGCATAATTCATCCCAAATATCTACATATACTTCTCACATATATCATACACATAATCATATTCAAATTAATACAAGAATAATTATCTTCCACCAATATATAATATCCCTATATACAATCCATAATATACATATTCATATATATAGCCCATAATCCATAACAATATACATATGAGTTCTTATACAATCTTTTTTTTCTTCATATATACAATATATGAACCATAAAAACAACTTCTCTTCAAAAACTCATAATCTTTATAGCCTAATGATCCTTTATCTAAGTCATCCAACTACCTGCGCATCGTAAACAAATGATGCACTAAGCTTCACAACGTAGTGATGTAATCAATTTAATGTATTTATATCATTCATTTGTATATTCATAGAGTCACACTTCCCATATGATATTCATAATACATAATATTACATGTGCATTATATTACATTATAATCATGAATATGTATATCATATCTAAAACATTAAATATATATAGAGCTTTAGTCACACATTCCAAAAAAATATATATACTCAAGTCAACCAATATTCATCAATAACTTAATATGCATAAAATTATTTATTTATATATATATATATATATCATGAAAATAGTTAATGGGATTAGAGTAAAAATAGTTAAGAATAATAATGGAATACTTGGAAAATTATTAAGTTAAACAAGAGAAAATAATATAAAAATATTGTAGGCATTTGGAATTAATAATGAAATTAATTAATATAGATTGAATCCCTTGAGGAAATATAGACATAAGAAATATAATTATATTTGTACAAGTATGTCAATGTATTTAAATGAAATAAATTAAATATGTGGAATAAAAGAAAGTATAAGACATATATGTATAAGAATGAATAAGAAATTTGTATGATAATAGTAATATCAATGAAGAGAAATGACATAAATTAAATAAAATATATTTTGGAATCTAGAGCTAATATATTGTATATTGAATTTTTAATAAGAATTAACATAAAATTAATCAAAAGGGATTAGGTAATGAATAGAAAAGAAAAATATGAATTAATAATATAAAGTAGTAAGGTGCATATACATATAATTGCTATAAATTATAATTTTTAAAATTACAAGAATGATGAAGATATAAGAAAGTTATAATTGAATTATAAATAGAAAAGGATTATTAGTAAATATTTTGATATTATTAATACAAGACATTTATAAAGATAAATAAATAATGGTGCCATAGGATATATTTATTAGAAAGATGACAATGTGCATGTAAAGTCAAAAGTAAAATATATAGTAATGAGTAATTAAATTAAAGATAGACTATAAAATTAAATAAGAAGTTAAGAAAACTCTAAGTCATGAAGTATAAGTAATGGAATGTAAGTAAAATTCATGTCTATAAAAATTAGGGCTACGAGTTGAACTTGAGCATTGGTGTGTTTAAAAATGATTGAGAGAAAAGTATGCTATAATGATAACTTATGAAAGTTTTATTTATAAATCCATATGATTGAAACATGATGTTAAAGTTTATTATGAACATGGCTTAATTTCTAATAACACCTAAATAAATGGAAATGAAAATGTAATGAGAAATAAGAATAGCTCATATGGGTTAGACAACCTATTAGATATGTTAACCAGTCAATTAGGGATAGTAGCAATTGCTAGTGTACTTCAGTACCACACTGTTGTAATAGTTATAAAGTCCATAAGGCCACTACACAATTATACCTATATTGCTTTCATGTTATTGCAGTAGTTGTAAGGTACAATTAGGCACTACACATCTATAACTATATTGGTATCATGCTGGTGCAGTAGCTAGTAAGGTCTAATGAGGCCACTACCCTAGGCAAATGTAGCTGCCTGTAAGACTCAAAATGTGGGCCACTACACTATTGTGAGACTGAGAGGGTCGATATCTTGTTATTCAGTATTCAGGTGTTATCTATCAAGTGTGGGCCAAGATGAGTAGATAATAGGATAAAAGATCAGTGAACACTAAATGAGAGTAACCTAGAATGTAAAGACAATATCATAAATAATGTATTAAATAGAATGAAGTACAAGAATCAAGTGGTAACATACACATAGAAATACAAAGTGAGATATAGAGAATTTACTATGATAAAAAGGGTAGCGTAATCTTGAATAGAGAAAGAAAATATAGAAACCATAACAATGGATAAAAAGAAATATATAGAAACACCTATGTATAAATGATTAGTAATAACATAGTATAATGTGTTAAGATGTAAGAAGGATGGTAATTATGTAAATACATATATATACACTTAAGTACATAAACATATGACAGATGAACGAAGGACTATATAATTAAAAAAGGAATACAGATATAAAATTTAATGGTAACAAAAAGTATAAGTTTTATTTTATTAAAATAAACCATAGAGTAATTTTGCTTAGCATAATGGCTTCTTACTAATGCCTAGGTTGATAAAGTCCCAACAATGACAAAAGCTCATGTGATAGTTAAACAAGTAAGAAAAGTCCATCATCAACATCTCTGCCTTCAAAAATGTTCTTACATTATCAAAGTGTTATTGTAATATAAAATATATATAAAGAGATAATAGCTTTAGATTATTTAATTTCATTTTGAAATTTATAAATGACAATTGTATTAAATGATTTTTAATTATTAATAATATTGTTAACTAGTTTATGCATTTGTTAATTGAATGTATGTATGTATGATATTTATGTTCAGAGAATTTGATTAACATGTAAATTGAAATGGAATAGTTACTAAGATAACTAAGTAAAGAGTATAAATGACATAAAAGAGGAATGGTAATCAAACTAGGCATGTAAAATTTTGTACCTAAATTAGTTTATTGATTGGGTATATAGGTGTTACACATACTTTTAAATGTGAAAGAATTGGTTTCTTGTTACACCATATATTATATAG